>JACCGJ010024712.1:0-74801 GCA_013407085.1 Atriophallophorus winterbourni
ACTTTAACAACGCGCTGAAGCGATTTCCTTACTGATTCTAATGAAAAAGTATTATATAACACCTCTTCTGGTAATATGAATTGTAGAAGCTGGAAAACATTTTGGTTTACCAGCATGGTGAGAGTCGTAAAATGTGTACGATATATTATTCGGACTAACGATGTCAGTTGCACGCTGACGGTGTGATCTATCATTAGCAATGTAGATCAGTTTTGCTTTTTCATTACTTGTAGATGACTCTTCACATAGTGCAGCTAAAGTGAGTGATCAAAAGCTAATGTCAAGAGATTTCATATCTCATTTCAAACGTTTCGGTACCGCATGTGCGATCTGCCCATAGGTCGACTTCCTGAATTTAACTTGCCGTAGAATAGATATTTTGGAATAAGACAATTTTAATTCTGTATACATGATCCAGTCAGTTTAGGCAAAAAAATCGTAACAAGATGTACATGCTTTAAAGACCAGCTTTTGAAAGCACTTCCCTACTTATTTATTCGAACTGAAACCTCAGATCGAAAGTTGAAGTAGACTGACCACTTCAATAACGTCCCCACGAAGGTAGGAGAAAACGCATAGGAGAATGAATATTTATATCGGTGGCCAAAACGTGTACGAAATTACAGCGGAGCAATCACGGAACACGAGTGATCGGAAATTATATCAAGGTCAATTGTTTTCAGGTACAGTAAAACAAAATTGTTACACAGCACCCCTCCACGAAATCTGGTGAGAGGTGACTTCTGATAAGAAATTGACAGTTGAACTGGCCAAGCGGTGTCAGGTCGTTCCAGGCTGAATCATAGTATCTCAGCAACCAGTAACTTCGAAGTCAGCCAAGGCACTTGATCTGCATGATCTGTGATGAATTGAATTGTATTGAATTGAATAACCATCCCAAGAATGTAAGTGAGAACAAACCACGCTCACTCGAATCACAGTATGGATTAATTAATTTAGATTTTACAACGAGAACTTGAATAACAGTAATATTGATTATTGTTGAATGAATAATGATGAATGATTGGATATTACTGATCTTTAATCGAACAATCACCACAACCACCGCAGTTTGCGAATGATCTTGGGTTTTTATAATCCCGGTACTGTTTGTTGAACAGAGGTTTTAATCTTCTTAACAGTCTTTCCAGTTCAGCATCTTCAGATGTATCCAGGATAGTGGTGTTATGATGGTCAATGCAATCAGAATCGGAACATAACTGACCTGTATCTCTGTAGGTAATTTGATCCACAGTTGCCAACAATTGTCTCGCTTTTTCAATGGCAGTACTCGAAGGTGCCAGTATGGCATTTTCTCTAGCGGTTTTGAAAAGCACATTATCTGATAATCGTCAAAATGAGCTAGAAGGCAGTGCTGAATTCGCTTGATAAGATGAGTTCAGTGATTTATTTGAAACGATATCGGATGAATTCTGAAGTTTGCTAACTTTGAAGCCACTTTCTTGGTAATGAAAACTAGGTTTTCTGTTTGAATTAATGATACGGGCGGATGTGGACGTGTTAACAGGGGTAGCGCTTAAATCGGTTGATAGGGAGGTCAAATTTTCTTCATCAAACAAAAGAGCTTTAGCAAGATCAATGGCACTGTTGGAAATCGGTCGAACTGTCTTCCCAGATGCAGTTTGAAAATCAAGAGTAACGGAAGCGTTCTCTATACTCTGATAGGATTATGAAAGTTAACGTTTCGTTTTTAGCCAAGCGGCATATTTAAGGTATCATCATCCTTTGTCTGCATTAGAGCCTTGGCTTTTCCGACAGGTTCTCAGAGTCCATATGGAATAAGGCAACGTTTGAGAAACACATGGTTTCCTTTTACGTCAAGAGAAATAGGAGATATTCGCATTCCACCAGTTGCTTGCGAACATTTAATTATAATATTCTTCAACTCTGAAGTGTCTTGAGACGATGTCAGAAAAGATAGACTGATTTTTAGTGCTTGCATTGCTCTAAGACCGAGAACGGATGGGCCGGTTTTAATGAAAATGAATCTACAGGCAGCAGTATTGTTTTCATCTCGAATGGAGATCATACACGATCCAACGACAGAAATAGAATGTCAAGTAATGTCTTTAATTGTGAGGCTAGTAGGTTGGATTTTCGCATTAGGAGCGAACTGTTTTAGATCTCTCTGGGTAATAAGCGATTAAACGCTACCCGTGTCTAGAATAAAATCTAATGATGCGCCACTAGAAACACAAGAAATGATTTTAAGAATGTAGCTAGAATCGCAAGATGTCGCGCCCGTAGATAATGAATGTAATTCATCATTAACATCGCTAACCTGAGCGTTTTTCGAATCGGTCCAATACGTTTTAAAAATTCGACAAACGGATTGAATATGACCAGTTTTTCCGCACTTGTGACATCTGGCTTGAGGGAATCGGCAAGTGTGGCGTGAGTGCAGTCCGCCGCATGACGCACATTCCTCAATTTTGATTCAATTCGAATGGTTATCAGTAACACGTCGATAATTTGGTTGATACTTTAGCTGTTTACCTACTATTGCATTTTTCGCTCTTTCACGTTTATGTGTTAAACATGACAGAACTTTCTGTTGGCGACGCGCATCTTCATACTGTTCACAATGAGCTCCAACATCTTTTAAAAAAGGGTTTCGGCAGTTTCAAGAGCTCATTCAGCAAAACACTGTCATTTATTCCAGTGATTAGACGATCTTTCAATTGCATTTCTAACAAGTCACCGAAGTCGCATTTCGCTGCCTGAATTAACAACTGCAGAATAAACTCGCGAATTCCGTGATTGGACTGACGCACCATGGAATGAAATTTTGCACGTTCGGTTGCTCCGAAATGTACAGGTTTTCACGTATTGCATTAAAAGCACCTTCAGCGTTTCGTATGGAAGGGAAATGGACGAATCCGAATAAGATAAATTTTTTTATTAACGTATAAGCAGATTTTCCGATTGAATTTAGAAAATGAACAGACTTTTTATCATTTTCTGCTTTCGGCCGTGTCATACACCAGATTTCGAATCTTTCAAAATAGTCTTCAATTTCTCGAGCATTTGCATTTATCTCGAGAGGTTCCAAAATTGAAATTGTTATTAAGAATTGCTGTTCGCGACGCCAAATGTGATAAATTGAATTGTATGGAATTCAACAACGAACCCAAGAATGTAAGTGAGAACAAACCACGCTCACTCGAATCACAATATGTATTAATTAATTTAGGTTTTACAACGAGAAATTGAATAACAGTATTATTGATTTTCGTTGAATGAATGAAGATGAATGATTGAATATTATTGATCGTTAATCGAACAGTCACCACAGTCGATTGTCGATGGTGACCAGGGTAGGGTAAACAAGAACCGATCAGGATGAAGTCGAGTCACGTCTCACATGGGGTGAACGCGTTGTCGGAGCCGTCTCACATGTGGCGAACATGCTGCTAGCAGGAATCGCGCGTCTAGTATGGTCTTAGTATGAACCAAGTAGGAGCAGATGTAGGCACATCCGTAAGCTTGACAACGAAGAAACATATGCTTTGAAATCATAGTCCCTGTTGAGAATTTGATGCACCCTCATGGTTGATGGCAAACGGCCTGTTTAGAGAAAGCTGAGTTGCGTGTAAAGTCGGGCTGACGATGACTTGTTCTGATAGATTTCGCACTAGACGGTGAGTGATCATGGCTGGGACTAGTGAGTTGGTTGGCGACAAGCATGGATGATCCGTGGGTGGCGTGTGCCACGGTTTTAACAGTGAGAGGTGCATGTGTACCTGAGGAGTGAGAAAAAGAAAAAACTCTTTGGTGCATGGGTTTGAGCTATAATGATGGGGCACAAAAACATGCACCAAGCGATAAAAACGTGTTAAATACCCGTTACATAATCGACAAATTTTTCTTTTCCCGCGACTATTTGTTGTGGGGATGGCGGATGGTGTGTAAGTACTTGATGTACAAGTGTTTATTATCCAAAATGGCAGAGTTGCCATGCCAGTATCATGCTGAACGTATTCACTGGTTTTCGGCCATAAAAAGATTTTCAGTAAGAAACTTAACGCTAGCACGAATTCCAGGATGTGAAAGATTGTGAATGGTATGAATAATGCGACGTCTAAACGCAGACGGGATAAGTAGTCGGAGAGCGCTTCGCGATAAGACGAAAGGATATCGCCGAAGCCATCTGGCAAGGGGAGAGGTGTGATATCGAGAGAATAGAAGTCCCTGAGCTGTGTGATGCCGACATCGGTAGCTTGCACTGCAGCGATTTCGCTGAGGTCGAAGGAGAGTGGCAACTCTATCACACTCGTTGTAGATAGCGAGTCAGAGGAATAGGAATTGGGGCACTCGAGATATATCGCATGTCAGTCGTGAACTGACTGAAAAAATCACGGTGCGTAGTATCATTAGGAGAGTATCTACCTGCAGATCTGTTCATTGATGTATGAGGGGCTTATAAACAGTAAACACGGTAAACTGTCTGCCCTGCAGAATGTGTTCTAACCCGACTTTTGAATCGATCAACAAGTGTGGTTGTGTGAGGCATATGACGTTTTGATGCAAAACGTGGTATGAAACGAGGTAAAAAATTACCCAAAATTAACGCAGATGTAAACCGGGACAAAAAATGACGTACTAAAAAACAATTAACGAAGGGTGCGTGGATATGAGGCTCACCAATTGTAGTACACGAATGATTCGTGCATCTCGTCGGGCTCATTAATTTGTAGTAGAATGACCACTACAATAATGTCTCCACGAAGTTAAGAGAAAACGCACAGGAGAATGAAAATTCATCGCGGTAGCCAAAACGTGTACCAAAGTACAGCGGAGCAATCACGGAACACGAGTGAATAGAAATTATATAAAGGGCGATTGTTTTAGGTAAAGTAAAACAAAGTTGTAACAAAGTCGCACGTTATACTTCGCAAACACAGTCTCACTGGCAACCGGTTTAATTTCGATCCACGCAGAAGGATTATTTCTGGCTTCGGATGCATTTTTAAGACCTAAATAGAAGTTGGTCATTTCGGTTAACAAATAAAGCTCGATAAAATCAGTGAACGGGCTTAAATAATTTTGATGAAACATGTGATTTTTGTTGTTGTCAAGATAAACTCTTAGCGATCTAATGATTGTATGTGAGCAAAATCCTAAAGCATAATTCTGCAAAAATACGGATGAAGCGTGTAGGAATGAAGGTTTTTAATGTATCATAACAAAAAATCTAATTCAAGGTTCAAGGTTTTTAATGGTCTAAGAAGCAACAAGCTTAACAACAACCATAGGATGGTAAAAATTGAAATTTAAGTGTATAAACAATATAAGAACATAGATTAAACATTATATAAGTGTTCTGGAAACGAATAATGCAATAAAAATTCGTCTAATTTCGTTTTAAGTCATGCAAGTTAGTGGCGTAGCACGGTTGAAGGTAACTGTTCCAAGTAGAACAGGACAAACCGACAGAGTAAAAATACTTCTACAGTTTCAGGGCGGGAATGAGGTATACGACCAGCACATATTCTAGGGTCGATAATTCCTCGTATCCCTTCGCGTGAATAAATCCCTGTGAGGGATGGTTCGGGGTATTGAATGTTTTGTAAAGTTAGATAAGGTCTCCTCTGATTCGTGGATATGGAAAGTCGAACAGATTCATTTGAGCTATTCTTTCTTTATATGGTTTGTTTCGGATGCTGAGAACTAGTTTCGTTGAGCGGTGATAGATTCGCTGCATAAGTTCCACATCCCTCTTGATCCACGGAGACCATGACTGCACACCGTATTCCATGACTGGTCTCAAGTATGTATTCATGATCCTTGGGAATATCTTGGGCGAAAATTTCCCAAATACACGTTTGAGTAGATTTAGAACGCGTGTTGCTTTTTTAAAAGCACTGTTAGTTTGAAGTGATGTTTTTAAACTGGAGCATATCCAGACACCCAAATCTTTTTCTTCACTGCAATTTTCAATAACATGCAAACCTATGTGATATATGAACTCTACTCGATTCCCCACATTCATGATCCTGCATTTGTTGAAGTTAAACGGCAGTTTTTTCTTCAACGACCAGCTGTGAAGCGCATTCACATCCTTTTTGTATAGCAGACCGTCTTCTGACTACATGCTGCGGCCGAATCTTTATGGTCGTCCGCAATAACGAAATGTTACATCGAACAATTCCGGTATTTCATTGACATAAACCAGAAAGAGGATCGGACCAAGGACTGAGCCTTGGGGAACTCCGCTAGTTGCTGCAATTGGTTTGGATAATGCACCATCAACACGTACCTGGTTAGTGCGATTTGTTAGGTAGTCATTTAGCCAATTCAGCAACTTTCCAGTGATACCAAGTCTTTCAAGCTTCTGCAGTAGTAGGGAATGGTCAACAAGATCGAATGCTTTTGATATATCTAAGTAGCACGCGTGTATTGCTTGTCCTTTATCTATCGATTTTGTCCAAACATCTAGCGTTACCAGTAAATTAGACAAACAGGAATAATTTCGTCTGAATCTATGCTGGTTCCTCGAAAGCAACTGATTATTCTCGAAGTGTTCCATTAGATCGTCAACAATGAGTCGCTCAAGTAATTTTGAAATCACTGGTAACAGAGTAACGGGTCGGTAATTGGAAACATCGGAGCGATTTCCACCTTTGTAAATTGGAGAAATTATTCCTCGTTTCTAATCTGTAGGAATCACTCCGCTTGCCAGTGTTTGCTCGAACAAATAAGTGAGTGGTTTTTATAGCAAACTCGCAAATTGCTTCAATATTTTCGTGGTTATTCCGTCGGCCCCAGGAGACTTAAATAAACCTTGGAGGACGCGTTTCTCAGTGACATTTATTTCACTTAAGGCAACCGTGTTTGAAATTGTTGGATTTGGGCTGTTTATTGCATGTTCTATCGGGTTGAATACCGATGAATAAAACGTGGCTAAAGCATCAGCAGTTTCTGCTGCAGTTGTTGTTGGTCCAGCTGATGTGTTCACGGACGTTACTCCAGGTTTCACCTTAGCTTGATCGTTAACCATGCGATATAGTATTTTTGGGTTTCGCTCCATCATGCTTGATATCACTTCTTGGAAGCACAACTTGTCTTGGATGACAAATTTGTTTACTTTGTTCCGCAGTAAACGGAATGTTTCCCAGGTCTCGGATGATGGGTTTTGCCGATGGTGTCGCCAAGAAATGTTTCGTACCGTTAACCACTTACGAGTTCGGCTTCTTAATTTAAATTCAAAGTTTTTTTCTTGAGTTCCTGAGGACAAATTCGGAGCTCACTTCGATTGAACTTTTGAGATTAGATATTAGCCATATCCAAAACTCATGTACGTTGCTGGTTTCCGGTTGGCAGTTAAACGTGTTTTTCAGAGCATCATTCAACGCCATAGTGTTGATCCGCCTAACTCTTTTACGGGCATCATTTGTTCTTACAGCTTCAAACAGATAGTCAAACTGGATGACGACGTGATCACTTAGTCCCAGTGGACTTTCGTAAGCAACGTTATCAATGTCATGTTCATTGCTTGTCAGAACGAGATCTAAGAGTGAGGGTAAATCGTTTACGCGGTATCGGGTATTAAATGTAATGTGGTTATAAAGAAGAATATCGTCAAACAACTCACTGAATGCGCGCTCGAGGGAGTGTTCTGGGTAAATGGTGCTGCTCTGCAGATTCGGTAAATTGAAGTCACCCATAATCAAAAATCCACAAGTGTATCTGAAAGTAACCATGCGAATTTTATCCAGTAGGGCCAGATTGTAAGTTTCCTGTGCAGACGGTGGCGGATATACTACTCCCAAAACACTCCCAAACCTACTTTCACGGATATTGTTAAAATTGATAACAGTTTGGGAAGAAATGGGATCGGATTATGTTGATTTCATGCGTTGGAAAACAAATAGAGGCCGATTTGAACAAAAGCCTAATAAACATATTTCAAAAGCGAATTCATGAAATGAGATAAATGAAAAATAGAACAACATTTTCGAGGACATCCCTGTCAGTTTTAGATATGTTAAGCTTGACGAGCGTTTAGCCTCCATACAACTCCATCCCTTTCATTCTTAAAACGCCGCAGAGATTTAGCTTACTGTGATTTTTAATATATTTAAAGCTGAAGCTGTATTATGTTGCAGATTACTGCATCGACTTATTACAAACATCAAAATACCAATTCACTATTCTTCACCTTCTCCTTAGCCTTGACGACTGGACTCGAGCAGTAGATGCTGGGGATACTATCCATGAATGTTACCTCGATATGTCGAAAGCATTTGACCGTGTAAACCACAGTATTCTCTTGCAGAAGCTGCAACGTTGTGGTATCACTGGCAGTCTGTTAGCATGGTTAGAAAATTACCTGACTGATCGGTTTGTTCAAGTCTCTGTGGACGGTGCTCTATCGAAGTCGGTAGCCGTGACAAGTGGAGTGCCGCAGGGATCCGTCCTCGGACCAATCCTCTTCGCGCTTTATGCTAATGACATACCAGCTCTCATCAAATGCAAGATCGTACTGTTCGCGGACTATATAAAAGTTTGTTCGAAGATAAATAAGTCGAAAGACTGCGAACTGCTCCAGAATGATCTGGAAAACCTCCAGGCTTGGTCCCTAAAAAATCGCATATTTTTCAATTTCCAAAAGTGTCACATGTTAAACATTGGCAAATATGTGGAGTACCAGTATTTTCTTGGAACACAGCCTCTCGTGGACCATGGAACAAAGGGACTTGGGTGTGTTAATAAGCAACACCCTAGGGATGTCGAGCCACTGCAACTACGTCTATCGCAAAACATCACAGAAATTGTCACTCCTAAAGAGAATTTTCGGTAGGTTCTCAAAACAGACAATGCCCTGTATTATAAATACGTACATCAGGCCCACGATGGAATATGCGGTTCAAGCATGGTCGCCATGGCTTAAAAAAAGATGTTGCGACTTTGCAACGAATATATCATCGAGCTACAAAACTTGTCACTGGACTCAGCCGGAAACCCTACAATGAGCGAATCAAAACGCTAAATTTATTTGATTATCCACGTCGTCGTCTCCGAGGGGATTTGATTCTGGTTTACAATATTTTGAATACTGAAAATCACCCTCTACAATGCTTATTGAATCTACGGAGCTCGCATAATACAAGAGCTCACACATTTACTCTAACTGTCCCTCACTCGAGACTAAACTGCAGACGACATTTTTTTGCCGTGCGAGTTTGTTTTACTTGGAACAATCTGCCAGATAATGTTGTGAACTCACCAAACCAGCAAACTTTCAAGAGAAGCCTTGATGCCTATTTGACCCTAAGCCCGTGCATCGAAGAAAACTATGCATCTTAACACCATACACTTACATTTGTTATCCCATCAATCGAAAACAATTTCTGCCCTTGGATATTTACTTGATTCTCGAACTGCCCAGTAAGCAATCTAATCCCATTTTTGCTTGTTACATTATTCGTTGTTGTCATATTATTCTGTGGTTTTTTGTAAAGCTATATGATTTTTAGACCATTAAAATTGAATTGAATTGAATTACAGTGCTGCAGAGCTGTATTTACATGTAGCTCAGAAAAATGTATATATAGTTTGGAGTTGTAAAAAATCGTGAATAATTGTGAGGTCCGGCTCTTAAAGGCATCTAGTAAATAAAAAATAGCTTATCAAACAATGGAACAAAAACATTTGTTTAGATTATTCTATATCTCACATGTAAAGTGAAAATTTTTTTAATAAAAATAAATTAACATAAATGTTGAGAAAAGCGTTTGATTTCTTATTGCTATGGTGTTGTGGTCAATAAAAAATTTCTCATTGTTTGCTATTTACTTTAGTAAGATTAAGTAGAACAAGATCAAAACACGTTTTCTGTCAAAACTTTAGTTAAACCCTGAACGCAATCGGCTACTCGCGCCTGTCAAGAATCAAGAATCAAGATTTTATGGAGATAAAAAGCTAATGCTTTACACGTACCATTGGTTGACCACTATTCCAAAAAGAAAAATTTAATCAAAATCACATTGTTAACATTTTTCTGGGTATAGTTGCTTCCATACAGCGGGCCAAATTCAGGGTTTTGTTTGACGTATGCATCCAATTTCGATTTGAAAACATCAATTGTCGTTTCATTCACAACATCTTGCGGTAGCGCATTCCATAGAAAGCAGATACGCACAGAGAAGAAATAGCGACGACAATCAAGTCTTGAGTGCGGTATTTCGAGGCAACACGGGTGACTGCGTGTATTTCAAATGGGAGTTTACTTTTATTAGTTCGCTAAGCGGATGGTTTTCAATATTACTCTCAAACTCGCGCGAAAACATTATGGCACGTATGAGTTACGAGTTCATAAGAAGAATAATTAATTTTGGAAGTATCAGAAATATCAAGAAATTCGATTATTTGTCCCTTAGTTTAAACAAACCAAACCGAGGAATGGGAGTGAAATTAACAAAAATTTATCATACGTTTAACATGTGTTTTGAGATTACCACACGAGTTCTTTGCTTGTTTGGAATATGAATCGCTTATAAACCATGCTTAGAAATAAGCCGCCACCTTGCAAGATAAGCGACAAAATCTCAGATAAAGAACAAACAAACATTATTTACAAATTCTCTTGGTGATAATGCAAGAGAACATGTGTTGGGCAGGTGCGTTGGATGTTTGCCAGGCGAATGTACAAACATCAATGAGCAGTTTCAAAAGACCAGGAAATTACTTCTCTTGATACTCGTGGACCAATTTGGAATACCACTTTGACTGAAAAAACTCCAAGATAATCTTCATGTTTGCAATTCATCCGTACGATCATTGCTCGAAGCATGGCACTCGATAGTGCCATCCAACTAACAAAACCTGTGACTGGTTGCCATATATGGGAAGAAGTAAAATTGATCACCATTAAGTTCGACAATGATCAATGAGACAAGCGCAATGAATGGACAAACCAATGACGTATAGATGCTTATGAACCATTTTTGAAGTGGTTTAAATATGGATTTTATCTAGCCGGATGACGAAACGTCCTGACAAAGCACAACAATAGCTCGGGAAAACGATTGGATATATGGTTAATACCTAATTCCATAGCGCAACAAAAGTTCAAATTGATCAAACATGTATTACTGTCTCACACACAAGCCAATCCGTTATATGTGAATTTGCTGCAATATCGTACATTATTCTTCCTTCGTCTGATTCTTTTCCAGGCAGATTATATTCGGTAACTCATAAGCATTTTGGTACGGAAGCAACATGCAAGCATGTACATCCTCACACTCGTCTAGTGCCTTGGTCCAATCCTCGAACGTTGTACGAAGGTTAGATAAACAACAACGATCTCTTCGAAAATCGTGTTGTGCTGCGGTCAAAATATTTTGGTTTTTAAAATGTTCTGTTATGCGCGCAGTCACAATGCGTTCCATTAATTTAGAGATCACCGAAAGTAACGTTACAGGTCTATATTTTGCTCTGCCTGAAGAGCTATCAACTTGATAACTAGGAGTTAACATCCCTGCTTTCCAATGCGGTGGTATGTTTACTTCATGTAGGCTGAGATTGAATAAGCGCGTGAGAGGAGCAGTCAAAGCAATGCGGCACCTGTAAACTATGGCGGGGTTAATTTTGTCTGCGCCAGGGGTTTTCTTTTCGTTTAGTTGACAAAGTACGCGCCCAACCATATATTCATTGACAGTCAGTTCACTCAATAATTCCAAACTAGGCGAATCTGGTATAACTTGATATGTGATACAGCGCTTAGGATTGATGACAATTGAGTTAGACGTTATTAAATCATCAACGGTGTCTTCGGCAGAGTGAGTCAATCCGTTAGGGGTTTGTTAAAAGAATACGCCTGGTTTGATTCTTGATCGCTAATTTACTATCTTGTAGAAAAGCTTAGGATTCTTTTTCATTCTCTTGAGCAAGTTCCATTGAAACCGCATGTGATCTTCTCTTACAAGAGTCGTGGCGTGATTCCGTATCTTACAGAATCGATTACAAGTTGCTTCTGTACCAAAATGCTTATGAGTTACCCAATATAATCTGCCTGGAAAAGAATTAGACGAAGGAAGAAGAATGTACGATATTGCAGCAAATTCAAATACAACGGATTGGCTTGTGTGTGAGACAGTAATACATGTTTGATCAATTTGGACTTTTGTTGCGCTATGGAATTAGGTATTAACCATATATTCAATCGTTTTCCCGAGCTATTGTTGTGCTTTGTCAGGACGTTTCGTCATCCGGCTAGATAAAATCCATATTTAAACTACTTCAAAAATGGTTCATAAGCATCTATACGTCATTGGTTTGTCCATTCATTGCGCTTGTCCCATTGATCATTATCGAACTTAATGGTGATCAATTTTACTTCTTCCCATATATGGCAGCCAATCACAGGTTTTGTTAGTTGGATAGCACTGTCGAGTGCCATGCTTCGAGCAATGCTCGTACGAGTAAATTGCAAACATGAAGTCTATCTTGGAGTTTTTTCAGTCAAAGTGGTATTCCAAATTGGTCCACGAGTATTGAGAGAAGTAATTTTCTGGTCTTTTTAATAGTTAACGGAGCGCTATCCCAAACGTTCAAAAACACCAGTGGAGTCCCACAAGGATCTGTGCTAGGCCCGCCTTTCTTTCTGCTGTACATAAATGATTTACCCCCCTCATATCGCCCAAAATGTTCCTGTTCGCGGATGATATGAAAATTTGGACGCCAATAAGTTCTGCAGAAGATTGTGAGAAACTGCAAATGGATTTGGACAGCGTGTCAAATTGGGCGGCCATGAATGACATGTCATTCAACATACAGAAAGGTAAAATGCTCCATCTTGGAAAGAATGTTCCTTGTACATATGGATTGGGAACTAAAAACATAGCATGGATCTCGTTAGAATAAGATCTTAGAGTGTGGATTAGCGGGAACCTGAAGAGCACAGCGCACTGCCAGAACATATATCGACGAGCAAACAGATTGTTGGGTATCTTTCGAAGAATATTTGGAAGATTCTCTCTGGTAACGTTACCAAGGATAATGAATGTCTACCTTCGCCTACGATGGAGTATGCGGTAGAGGTCTGGACTCCTTGGCTGCGAAAAGACATTGCTCTCTTCGATAAAATCTATCATAGAGCAACAAAGTTAGTGATGGGTCTTCGCAATGTTCCGTACACCGAAAGATTGCGACGTCTGGGTCTATGCGACTTTACCAAAGGAGGATACGACGCGATATTATTCTGACTTATAGAATTGTGTCTACCGAAGGACATCCACTAAAACACTTGCTCGATGTGTGTGATGGGAAAGTGACACGCGGACATACCTTATCCCTTTACGTTCCAAGTTCCCGTATTGATTGCCGGCGCCATTTTTTCGCCGTACGTGCTATATTTCTTTGGAATTCCCTACCCCAACATGTGGTGGACTCTCCTTGCTGCGACAAAGCTTTCGATGGAGACAACCATGATGTTTTATAAAAAGCTCGAAGCTTATGGAATAACGAAAATATGAAAAATGATGCTGAATAATGATAGGGGGTATATAATTGATAGTGTGTTGTTAAATGGCACACCTAGGTTGAAATTAAAGTCACGACAAGGTCACAATGCTCCGTGCTTTTTTGACTTTTCGTTCTTGGTGTATATGAAAGATATAGTAGAGGATATTGGATGTGCCTTGATATTGTTAATCGATGATGTGAAATATTGAAACGCCTGAGGTCTGTTATGACTGATGCATTAAAACGGGATATTGTACCTTATCTCGTTACGATTTAACCCTGCGAAATAAAATGCTGCAGTTGGAAAACCTCTGCACACACGCATCAGCTTGGCACACAATATCTCGTCTGGTCCACGCAGAAATGATCTCGGTATCTGGGTGTCGTTTATTTTATGCCTGGATATCATTGCGGTCAGTGTAACAATAAAGCTAAATGTTGCACATTCACCCAACTTGGATATATTCAAATCGAACTTGGACAACTTCATGTCGACCAATCCAAACATTGAAACAATATATTCTGCATCATAAAGCTTTGAACCAATGCATCCAAGTAAACTATACATATTTACCCTATCAAACCGGTTGAAAACCAATTTCTGCTCTATGTATTTTTACGTGATTCCTGAACTATCAGTAGGCAAACAAACCCCGTTTTACTACTATGTTATTTGTAACTCGCATATTATTCTGTGGTTTTTGTAAAGCTATGTGCTTTTTAGACCTTGAATTGACTTGAATTGAATTGATTGTTATCTTGAGTCTTCTAAAAAGGATATTCAGGATTTTCACGCCCGACATATTAACCCGGTTAATTAATACTTATTTACGTCCTGTTATGGAATATTCCATCCAAGCCTGGGTACCATGGCCGAGGAAGTATATCGAAATGATTGACAGGATTTATCATCGTACGACAAAGTTGGTGTCCGGTTACAGAAATTTGCCTTTCAAAGAGCGAATGGTAAAACTAAATCAACATCATCGTGAGGTGTGTGTGTGATGGAGATGCATGCAAATGAGCTTTTACAAATCAACATGAGTATACCCAACGTCGTATACTTGTAACCTCCTGTTGGCATTCAAATTCTTGCTTACTGAGAACCATCCGCTTAAACAATTGCTGAAGCCCAATAGCCTTACTCGAACACGAACATATTCAAAGGCTTTAAGCATTCTCAATTGGATATTAGTCGTAATTTTTTCTCGGTAAGAATTTGTTTCACTTGGAACGTTTTGCCTGAAAAAATCACACGCTAGGAATCTTTTGCGGTTTTGCTTCCAAACTGGATGAGTATATGACGAACAATGCGGTATGTGATCGTCCCTATTGATTTTTGAGTGATTTTATAATTTTACTCCTTATACCTGTTATCCTATGGTTATTGTTAAGCTTACTGCTTTTACTACCATGAAACATTCTGAGATCTGAGTTCCTTGTTATACCTCAGTAAGTAGAATACTTCTGAGTCTGCAATGCCTGTCATCGGTTTTCCCGGTGCCTCAAACTATTGCTTCATGACGGTCAATGATGTTGTAAAGGCCTTGGATAGCTTGTTTTGACATTCAATATTAGTGATTCTATTGCTCTCTATGTTATCCATCTGATTACATGGTAGAAAATATAGTCGACCGCCTTCATCTCGTCTAATGGTAGCCAAGAGTAAAGTCAATCAATGATATGTAAGAGACTCTATGCAATTCAAATTACACATAAATGGTCTAGCAAAATTAGTAATAGTAGAAGATAAATGTATTGATTTGAGGATTAACGGTTATAAACCTCACCAAAACCGCGATTCACTAAGTTTGAATTAAAGTCCCACGAACACCATCTTACGATCAGGTCGCATATTTGCATATTCCGATTTTAGTTAGATGTTAATCTATAATCGATAGAAATTAGCTTTGAAATGCTAAAGTTATTGAATATTATAATTATTATATCTCTTCAAAAATTCTACTTAGTATAGTTTTCGTGTAAAAATAATAATTTAAAGGCAACATATTACTAATACAAGTCGTGCAAACACAGGGATTATTTCCTGTGGCCCAGGGCAAATAGCTAGTCACATGACACCGTTCACAATATTTTGAACAAATCGATAGTGTGTGGCTACGCGCACTATTTAAAAGTGCAACATTTACCCCGATTTTCTGGCATTTAGAATTTGAACAGGTCTGAATTTGCTTACATAATTTCGTGTTTATCGTGTCAGGCGAGATCTCTCGACAGAATTGTTGACAATATCGAAACGGTTTACTATGAGTGCATTATAAAACATGAATATCACATCACCACAATGGCAGCCATTTGACCACAAGTCTGTGCGGTTGTTTATTCCAAGGACTTGACCACCTGTGTACTGTTCGAAATCAATCATCTAAAACGATCCAAGTCACGTAGAATTCTGTCGGTTGTGCGGAATAATTCCGACGATGTGTCAAGCTTTGATACAAATTGTTTTGAGAACAATGAATGTTATATGATAATTCATCCGGAACAATAGATTGCGAAAACTGCCACTAAGCAAGTTACGTTCAAGGACAAATCACAAGTTTTATTGGAAACCCAGGCTTTTACAAACCAAATGTATTACTAGAAGTTATGAGACGTTACAAGTTTTGATAAGTTAATTGTCCAATCACACAAGAGTAAATTGTGCGCACAATTAGGTTATTGAGTAATATATTGTGGTGATCACATCCACTCAGTTACATATCAAAACCGGTTTCTGGCTGCTGGTTGTCATCAGGTGGAGATAGGAGAAGAGATCACGTTCAGTGATCCTTGAAACAGTGGTGATGCGGTCAAGAAAGTTATACTTGTATGCTACTGTTGTCTACGGTTATTACAAAGAGCCACGATGTTTAAATTCAGAATTACGAAGTGATTCAATAGCTTACTAAACCTGATCTTACTGTCTTCACCGGATGACGGCAAACAGCTAGAAACCGGTTGTGGTCTGTAAGTGAGAGGGATGTGGGCACCACGATATACTGTTCTTTTATAAACGCCTAAAGCGCTTGGCAAGAAATGACTTTGTGATTCTGTATTTGAACACCATGCTTCTTTCTACGAACCATGTACAACAGTTGCATATAAGTATAACTTTGTTCAGGTTATTGAGTGTTGTAAATGTTCAGACAACACACAATAAAGCACGGTTAACAATTTTTGACTTCGAAACCACTGTCATATCAGAACGTCACTGCTGCCAACTTCCAGCAGCTATTTGAAGAAATTTTCTTTTATAGACAGGTGAAAAGAACTAAATGGTACAGAGGAGCAGATGTGCATTTGATGACAATTGAAGTAGATTCCGTCGAAAACATAGCATAGTATTGCCCGCTAGGTAAGAATGACCACTTGGTCTTGAATTTTGACTACCCATGTCGAGCAGAGCGAACAAACGATACAACAAAAATCATCAGAAAGGTATGCCTATCTCAATTATCAAACGCCTTAAGTTTGATTAACGATTCTCAAATTGTCGACACCGGAGTATGAAAGCAGTGGTCCAGCATTTTGACCATGTTTAACCAGGAAATCAACTCTAACTCAGCATTCGTACCTAAGCAGTGGGGAAATGCATTCGGATTCAAAATCCACAGTCGCACTCGGAAATGGATTAAAATTCAAAATATGGCTTGTAGAAATCATCGCCTGTTAACAATAGAAACCACATGGGAGACCTTTCGAACACTTAGGAACCATGTTACTAAACTTATTACTAAAGACAAAATAAAGTATAGGATATAATGTCTAAAATCAAGCGGAGTCAAAAGCTGCTTTACCAGATTATCAACATGCAGTGTTCAGTGATACCAGTAGTTGCGGTCTGTCCGAACGCAAGCGTGGATATACAACTGTATCCAGAAATAACGCATCATGTACCATTGGACACAATATCCATTACCAAAGAAGAGGTGCTGGGAACTCTACTATCGTTGAACAACAGAAAATTCCCTGGTAATGATAAAATACCCCAAATATACTCAAGCATTGTGCATAATTTCTAGGCGGACCTCTGACACAGTTATTCTGCGAATCGTTGTAACAATGTGTCATACCGACGGACTGAAAATCCGGTATAATCTCCCCGATATTCAAAGGCGTTCAGACCCCGCAAATTCCAAACAAATTACCCTATTTTTCCGCCGTATCTAAGGTGCTCGAAATGATCGTGACAAACAAACTGAGCAAATACCTTGAAGAAAAGATTCTATTTTTGACAGCGCAACACGGTTTTAAAAAGGGATTCCCCTGCGGTAATAACCATTTCCTTACCATTGATGATTGGACTCGAGCAGTAGATGCCGAGGATACCATAATGTATGTTACCTCGAAATGTCGAAAGCATTTGTCCGCGTATACCACAGTAATCTTTTGCATAAGCTGGAACGTTGTGGAATCGATGGCAGACTGATAGCCTGGTTAGAAAATAACTTGACTGATCGGCTTGTTCAAGTCTCTGTGGACAGTGCTTTTTTAAATTCGGAGGCCGTGATAATGGAAGTGCTTCAGGGATCCTTCCTCGGACCAATCATTTTGTCACTTAATGTTAGTGATATACCGTCTATCATCAAATGTAAGATCGTAGTGTTTGTAGACGATATAAAAGTCTGGTCGATGATATATAAGCCGAAAGACTGCGAACTGCTCCAGATGGATTTGGACAACCTTCACGCTTGGTCCCTGAAAATCGCCTATTTTTAAATTTTGAAGTGTCAAATGTTAAGACTTGAAAAATATATAATGTTCTAATATTTTCTTGGTGCACACCGCCTCTCATGGACTCTGGAACAAAAGGACTCAGGTGTGCTGATATGCAAAACCTTAGGGATGTCGAGCCCTTGCAACGCCGTATATCTCAAAACCTCACAGAAATTGTCATTCCTCAATAGAATTTTCTGTATTTTCTCAAAATATACATTTTCCCGCATTATACATACAAACATCAGACTCACGATGGAATATGCATCTCAAACATGGTCCCCATAGCTTAAAACGATGTTGCTACTTTGCAAATAATATACCATCAAGCTACCAAACGTGTCACATTACTCAGCCGTAAACCATACAATGAGCGAATCAAAGCACTGATTTTATTCGATTATCACATGTCTTCCACTCAGGCGGTATTTAATTTTGGTTTACAATATTTTGAATCCAGCAAATTACCCTCTACAATGCCTATTTAATTTACAGGGCTCGCCTAATACAAGTGCTCACACACAGACTCTAACTGTCCAACACTCCCGAGGCGACTCTTGACTACGTTTTTGCCGTGCTAGTTTGTTTCACCATAAAACAACGATTATGTTGTATACTCATCAAATCAGCGGATTTTCAAGCGAAGTCGTGATGCATTCTAGAACATTAGCCCATACATCGAAGAAAATTATACAGCTTGACCCCATGCATATACATTTGTCACCTCACCTATCGAAAACAATTTCTGCCCTTTTAATATTTTCCTGATTCTTGGACTGCTCAGTTATCAACTAAATCACGTTAACCTTTGTTATAGTATTCGTATTTCCTATTATATCAGGTGGTTTTTTGTAAAGCCATATGCTTTTTACACCATTAATATTGAATTGATTTAACAATGTATCTTCCAACCGAACGTCGGTGCAACGTTTTGAGTTTGGAGGGTGAACGTAATTAACGTTGAACAAAAAATCGCATTTGCATGCATCCCCATCACACGTAACCAACGGTTTCGTGTTGTTTGGACTCATCGGTAGGGACAAGAGGATGAAGTTCCGCCGGCCGAAATCGTTGGACAGGTTGAACTAAGCGGTGAACAGAGAGACGATCGATAAGTGCATGCAAAACGCGCGGATGTCTTGGTCAGTGTTTTCCACAGTGCACCGAATCTGTGCGAATAACGTGATAGATGGAAGAGACATGATATTCGGTTCAATCTCGATTGACTTGTCGTGTTGCTTCTTAACTCCCTCGTACACTACCAACAAAATAAGGTGCAGTATTTGCTTAGCAGTTCAGATTTTGCGTACGTCTAGAGAACTTTGTACTAGTATTAACAAACACAAAATGCGATTAGGAAATCTCCTCAAAATGTCAGTGAAAATCAATCACTGTTCTGTTATTCACCCTAAGCTGAAGACATTCTAAACACAAGCCAGATTTTGGAACTTGCAACCGAGAAAATGATATGTATGGAAGTGATATCTTGCAGAGAAGGAATTTACACTGAGGCGATTGAAATAAAAAAAAGCTGGTGAGAATCAGGTCAACTAGTTGGAATTTGGCATCCGGTTCTGCAGCGGATAATTTTGACCAGCACGCCGTTCTATGCTTAAGAATGAAATACTAGATTATCGCCTCCACGCAGCCAAGGTTTGTTTATGTAATCAAAACACTCTCCAAGGTCAGCATGTGACAAGCATTCCATTGTTGGCAATTGTATTTTCAGAATTATTATACCGCTATTTCGGACCATGTAAGGCAAGCAATCATGATTTATAATGAAAAGCGACAAGAAGCGGATAAAGCTCAGAGAATGAGAATGATTATTGCATTGTGGTGCTCACATATCCATCCCTTACACACCACTACCGGTTTCTGGCTGTTTGTCGTCATCAGGTGGAGACAGTAAGATCTGGTTCAGTGAACCTTGAATTATTATTGTTTCCCAAACAAATGGTATCGACACTTATTTATATCGCACGAGACTTGACCTTGATAACTATGATGACCTGTCGCGCAAAATTGAACATTCTTGTGGTCTTTGAATTCATCAAACCTGATAAGTACGTTGGGTTAATCGTAAATTTCACCAATACAGCACTCAGCAGTACAGCTTAAAATTTGGAGTTTTACCATGATTAAGCTATTGGCTATCAATGTTTGCGCGTGAACCAATGCATCATTTAAATACAGCCACGCTACTGGAGATATACTGGTTGATACAGTCCGGTATGAAGTCATTCACTCATGTGGGCATACTGTTCAAATGAATAACTGATCTTGCTCTTGTTAAGAATGACAACTCGGTTTAACTTCCATTGTTCAGATAAGAAGGTTTACATGTTCCGAATGAACAGTTGTCTCAATTCGTCCAATTTTGGAGCGAAGCTAAAATTATATTTGAAATTCGTCTGTCAGAGTGTGAATATCATTCACGGAAGGATGCATATAGGACAACGCATATGAAAAAGATGTGAATAGTAATATTTCAACAATGCACATGAAATCTATTATTAGCATATTATTTTAACCTGGAGTCTGAGAATAACTTGAGGCAAAACATTATTTAGGTGATTCAACGCTGGTGCGATCCTCAACACAGACCGTAACATTGTCATATGAAGACACATAAAATCTATCGAAGATTTTCACAGAAGACACTATCTATCTATCTATCTATCTATCTATCTATCTATCTATCTATCTATCTATCTATCTATCTATCTATCTATCTATCTATCTATCTATCTATCCATCTATCTATCTATCGATCGATCGATCATGCATAAGATCAATTCATACGACCTAACCATCTATCCACTCAGCAATATACGCATTTAGGAATCGGTCTGGAAGATAACCTTCATTTTTTTCAAAAAATTCACAATTTTCTTGAAAGAAAACAAAATTTACAAAATGGCGCGTGCTTTTTATCTGAATTTCCTTTGGAATATATAGCAGGATTTTGGCTCGGGTCATGTCTCCCTGTACCAGTTGGTTTCGATAAATATGTGTGATCCAAATTGGTTTTCTTTCAATTTTTTGTTCAACGTCGCGCTTTATCCCTGAATATTTTAGATGAGACACATTCATTGTTCGATTATTGAATCTGAATTGTGAAGAAGTACTTTGGCTCTGGTGATGTTTCCTTTTTAACAAATGATTTTGATAAATATGTGTGATTCAAGGTGGTCCTCTTTCAATTACTCGTGCAAGTTCGCACTTGAAACTTACATATTTTATACGAGACACATTCATTCTTTGATTGCGGAATAATGTCTCTTCTTATCATAAATTCTTACAAGATGGAATTGAGTTGCCTTTCTGGCTACTGATCCTAACATTGAAACTTGACAATTTATTATAAATCGATTTTACGAAATAATCCAGTTTATTAATTAAGTGTTATAATGAATCATGCCCTTAAAAGTATTTG
Organism: Atriophallophorus winterbourni; assembly: GCA_013407085.1. Taxonomy (NCBI): domain Eukaryota; kingdom Metazoa; phylum Platyhelminthes; class Trematoda; order Plagiorchiida; family Microphallidae; genus Atriophallophorus; species Atriophallophorus winterbourni. The sequence continues at coordinate 21,650 of JACCGJ010024712.1, forward strand.
TGCGCTTTATGTTGAACAATATTCATTTTGAACAATATATATATATATATATATATATATATACGAAGAAATTGTGACTATTGAAAATTGATGTTATCACAAATAATGGCCGATTCAATATCCCATCCTCTACCTATTCACAGAAATACAATTTTAATTTTGCATAAATTCCATATGGAATCTTACCTGAATTAGCTCATATATACGATAAGGATTGAATAGATCACCGGTCAAAAATCATGTCTAATTCGTCCGATCGACATCAAAATTCTTTACTTCGATTGTTAATTCTCATTACATCAACAACTCAAATAAACCAATCGAAAAATGAAACAATTAAGACCATTCCGATTTTGAATATTTATCAAATCAAACGAAATTAAGTAGTAAAATGTTTGGTAAAAATTTTCATTACATATATAAAATCATGATTTTGACTACTATAAAGAAAGAACGTTCGTACTAAATCGGTAAGACGTTTCGCTTTTTACACAGAGGTTTCGTTAGGTCATGGTTATCTGGACGAAGTGGAGTCAAGTCTAAATTGCATTCATCTTATCAGCAATAAACTGTATAAGATCTGCACTGGCCATGGTCAAGATCGATCGGCATGTTAAAAGCCAGTTTGGTGCAGCCCATACACGGTTCAGTTGATTTGTTTTTGCGCAAGTGTGATCAACGTCCGTTGACCGATTAAGCTGTTTACTTAATCGGTGTGCACATTAGGGGGTCAAGCATGTTGATGTATATACTCCGCACCACCGGACGCCGAAATGCGAAGATATCAACCCCATCCACCTTGTTTATTGCAATCGAACCAGCATTTTTATTTCAACCATCTCAGCGTGATGTTTCAATATATTCTCAAAGACCTTTCGATCTCTAGCAGAAGAATTTGCTAAGCTTCTAAGCCAGTTGTTGAAATCGCTTGTTGGCAATACGAATTTTTCCTTTACCATCTCTTAGTGTCTTCTCAAAGTTGAGTGAATTTCTTTCTAATTCTAAAGTGCTCCCTGGTATCCACATTCGCTTATAATCACCTCATCATTCTTGGGTGCTACGATAGTTAATCGACGAAAAAAAATTAAAAGACTAGACAATGAAAAAAATTGTATTACCAACTAGCAGATCAAACAACTGGCCTAGGTGCTTAGCTAATTCATGTGTTGGAGTTCCATTGCCACTCTCAATAGGCCGTCTGTCCTACGTAACTTTTAATGTCCATAAAAGATTCAGGATGAGGATGTTAAACTAACAATTGCCGGTTGGAATTTAGTTCAAAAACGGAATGTGTTTAATTTATCCGCGATCTGACGTCGAGATCTTCGGCGTATAAACATTAACATGCATTCCCCTTAGTGTGCGCGCCGGTTAGGTAAGCAGTCTAATCGGTCAGCGGATATTGATCACACTTGAGCGCAAGCAAAGGATTAATCGATACAGGGAGTGGATTAATTTTAAAATCATCTCGCATATTAACAATTTTCACCGTCCACCAAGGCCAGTGAAAATTTTAGCCATTATGGAATTTGTTGGGTGAATGCAATTTATAACCTGGTTCATGTTTGCGCTAACACCCTTGGTCTGACAAAGCCCCTGTTTCAGAAACGCAACGTTACCAACAGACTGCAATAAACGATTCATTACAAACTTTCCAATATTTAGGGGATGGGGAGTGAGCAACACATTACTTTGGTCATTTATATTTTATTTTTCAATCTGTTGGTCCCTAGCGTTTCGGATAGATAAAGTAGCCCACACAATAAACAAGTGGCAGGATAATTCCAATCAAAATTCATATTTAATTTGCTAAAAGTTATCCTAGGTACAGCTAATTGAATCTTTCCGGTCGAATTTGGCGGACTCGGTTTGTGAATCACTAGAAGGAAGCCCTAATTACATGCACCACGTCAAATCCTAAGTAATTGAATGTTACAGAAAAGGAACGTTAAAAACGACCCGCTCAGACGGTTCCCAGTATCGATTGGATTTCACCCATTTATTGGTCATTTTGTGTAATTCTCCATAGTGTTTAATTGCTTCGTAAGCTTTTTGATCCTTGCATCATATATTTTTAATCTAATTATACATCCTCAGCGTCAGAAAGTCTTCAACAGGGCAAGCGGTATCTTGGGAATGCTGATAAAAATATTTAGGCGGTTCTCACTTAAAACGCTCCCCTGCATTATAAATACCTACATCCGTCCGACGATAAAATACATGACACCAGCTTGGGCACCGTAGTTATGTAAAGACATTGAATTTCTGGGTAAAATTCACCACCAGGCTACGAAGGTAGTTGATTGGATGCAGCACATCCCATACCAAGAGCGAATGGCCTTGCTGGAACTGACCGATTTTACATAAAGGAGAGTAAGGAGCGAAAGGATCCTAACATTTAAATACTGCGAATAGAAAATCACCCTTTTCGCGCGTAGATATGAGGTAGTTAGTTAGAATACACGAAGTCATTCAAGTTGTCTCGTTATACCGCATTAAAGACTCGAATGTAGACCGCAATTCTTCTCGGTGCGTATTTGCTTTCTGTGGAATTCGCATTCAAGGATGATTTCAAATCGAAACTGGAAGTTTATATCAAAGAGCACTCCACTATCGGTCCTGTATATTGACCCCATATGAACCCACACAAACCAAACGCCTCGATAGAATTTAATTACATCCTCTGTATTTTTGTAGCTGTCATCCAATGGTACATGTTAGACGATTGCATTCTATCCCATAATTTCTTGATTCCAGCTTACAATTATGCTGTATTCTAATCCAATGGTACATGTTAAACGATTGCTTTCTTTCTCATAAATTATTGATTCCAGCTTACCATTATGCTTACGATTTTAATTTAATAAATATCATCTTTATATCACTTTCATTTTTTCGTAAATCACATGAATCAGATTCACTGTTCATTCAGCATTAAACTAAATGTAAGAAAAAATAACTGTTTAAACTCTATCCAGGGTAAATTGGAAATCCTCTTCCTATCTCCATTAAATCTCCAGAAATGATAGTAAACTGGAAGTGGAGTGTAAGTACGGGGGCGTTGAGCACTCCCATAAACTTCTGCTTCTGTTCTGTTGAACTATATAAATTGTTTCTAGCAGTCATCTGAATGGTACATCGGCAAAATTAATCGTGTTGTTTTCGACTAGATGTGTACAATATCCTTAAACTTGGGATCACCAGAGACGTATGTGTTGATGGAAATTCTCTCAATAATAACAGTTTTAACACCGTGCTGAAATCGATGTAGATTTAGTTTGCATGTATCGGATCCTCAAAATAATAAGTTCCAATTGCGTTTTATATTTGTGCTCCTGGCACCAATGTTGAATTATCGGGTGACGCTGCTTTTTCGGTGTTGGCCACTCAGCAATAGGCGAGCTCTTTACAAATCGTGGTCTGATCCTGCTCCTAACTTCGAACATATAGACAGTAATCAATCCAGCGAATCAATATTTAACTTCATCACAAATCGTGAGAGTCATACAGCGAGACTGATGGGTGAACTATGGTGACGATCATGCATTTTCCATTCATTACGCTGTATCAAACTTCATCACAATTAATTTCTCCGGTGATAAATTATTTAGATATCTTAACTCGTTTCGTTTACCGCAATCTCGATCTGAATTAGCTAGCGTTGTCAAATATTGTCTATAAAATCGGCGTATTATCTCTTCAGATTCATTTCATATCAACTTCGCCCATGAGATTTGGTTCTGATACACGAATTAATTCCACCCGTATCTGACGAGGTGATATCTCAAATCTCGATCGTCCGAATTAGACGCACCTTCCAATCACGTTAAATATCTACGAATAGAAAACCCAACCGTACAGTTTGCATCAGGCACTGTGACAAAAGGCTGACGCAAATGTTCAATCATTAAAACGTGACATACTAATATATTTTTGTTCACCATTTCACCGCTGTTTGAAGGCTCACTGAAACTAATCTTACTGTCTCCACATGATGACGGCAAACAGCCAGAAACCGGTAGTGGTGCGTAAGGGATGTGGATGTGAGCACAACAATACTTTGGTTTCGAAAGAATTGCATAAGATAGGTATTTGAATGACAACCTGTTCAGAAGCAGTAGCAGATGAAGAACATCAGTACCTATTGAATGATACGAAATTCGTCAATTTAGGCCAAATGAACTTAAAGTGATAAGAGTTTGAAGAGAACTGGTCAAAGGAAAGAAGATGGACAAATGGGATGGAAGTGAAAAGCACCAAGATGAGGAGTTCATGGTGGCTATAAGGTTTGTCTATAAAAGTGGTGGGCTTGATTTTTAATATTTGTCCAATAAAGTATCTCACCAATTGGCATTCTTTTGTGTTGTGCTGTTCGGGGGTGAACGTGCTGAATGTCCGAAGGTTGACCTCACGTGTTAATAGTAGACTAATAGATAACTGAAATGTAAACGGGTTGACGTGCCTAGCATTGGATCGAGTACCCTTGAGGTGTGGGCCAACAAATTATTAGACTCTAGGAATGGTCTTTGAACTTGAGTGACATGATGCAATTATCAACTCGTTTGCAATAGTTTTACATACTATTCCGACATGTGTCTTTATGATGTGTGTTTCCATCGAGAGGTTCGCTGTTCAAATACTGTCCTAGAAATAGTATCATTGCTTATTAGGTCTCCTGGTCCAAAGGAGCGAGATTATCTTGGAATTATTTATTACGAAGCAGTAGAGCTGATGTGAATTAACCTACCAGATTAGATGATAGGCTGTCACAGTTATTTTCCCGAATATTGTTGGTACCGATTTTCTACCGGTGTATGGTTGTGATGTGGGCTAAGCACATTTCTCGTAAGGCACATCAGGCGGGATTCGTACCTAGGCAGTTCAATTGAAAGTCGAACGTCTTATCCGATATATTTTCTGCGATCGGGTGTAAAATTAGTACTGCCAACAGTCAAAAATGAACCACTACTGCCTAGCAACATGTCCACGAGGTGAAATTATAGTCAAGGTGGGGTGAAGAGATCACTTGAGGTCAGTCAAGGTCAAACCGCATTTCCAGTTTAAACATCCATCGCGTTGTCCTCACAGGCTAACAGGGCACTCGATCCGGCATTAACCAAAATCTACCTCTGCGATTCGCACCCACATGTCAATTGTGCCCGATTGTGGTCAACCTGTCCAACTCTATTCACGTTCGTCCACGAATCATGTAACACAAGAGAAAGACATATGTTCGAAAGAGTTTAATACGCACATCCCTATCTCATATTGCAGTGGGTGACGTTAGCGAAGCCGAAAATGATTTAGTTATGTCAGGACAATAAGTGGTAGCGAATATCTGACCAATTATCACATTTATGTTTCATCGGTCCACAATAACCACGTGTCCCTCCACGTTGTCTTGGCCAATCCGATTTATCGATCGTGAAAATAAAATGTGTGAATGTGTTGCTCACATCCCCCGAAATTACACTCCATTACCGGTTTCTGGCTGTTTGCCGTCATCAGGTGGAGACAGTAAGATTAGGTTCAGTGAGCCTTGAAACAGTGGATAAATCACTATGTGATTCTGTGTTTGAACATCGTGCAACAGTGGCATTCAAAATGTGTGAATGTTCATGAACAAGCTGCCTGGAATCCCTGCCTGGACTTTTTGAAGGAAGCATGAGTTTGGAGGTGCGGAGTGCATTAACGATGAGTGCTAATCACGAACTTTCAAATGGTATGCAGAATTCCACCCTCTGACACAGCACAAGGGCATGAAGCGCCAAAATGTTCGATGACAACAATTGCGAACTCGTAATATTCCGGAATTCTGAAGGATTGTATTAGAAGGACGCAAGCGACATCCTCAGAAGTATGAGAAGATGGAAAAGGTCACCCGCAATCGAACTATATATAATTCGTCAAAGTCCGTCATACGAGCTCTGTGTATCGAGAGCTTGAAGTGTACCGGTTGGCACGAAATCGAATTACAAATCTCATCGAAGTGACAACCAGAGACACATGTTTGAGGATGTTGTGATTGTTGGTTTTGCTTATATAAGATTGACGTGTGTTTCGTTATAAAGTTGTTGGCCAATCGGCTTCCCTTGGTTTATGGGATTCGTTGGTGAACGCGATTAGCGTTGGACAGGTTGACCTCAAGGATAAATCGATACACGATCGATGTGCGGCGTGCAACGCGGGGGATAACGTTGTTATTGTTAGAGTGATGATAAATGGAAAGATTTTTGCCACCTGCCTGATCCGATCAATCATCTCCGGCCGATCTCTAACTCATCTGCTACAATGTAGGAAAATCATGTCTCTACAGCTCTGTCCAAATAATATTTATACGGGTTGTCACTTTGATCTCATTTGTCAATCGATTTAGTGTCAAGCAGTTCAATTCAGGTAATCGCAAATATGTATTTACTTGGCCTATATTTACAAATGGATGACGTTGTCCATCTGTTCATGTTTTCTAGCATGTTGTCGCTAAATCCGTTCTTTCGCAAACCTTCTGGAAGCTTAATTATTACGGTTTCGTGATTGTCTTCTTTGAGGTGCTGGATCGTGGTGTCGTGCACATCATTCCGAAACCCTTGAATAGCACTCATCGTTAAAGCACTATACAACTTTACAATATCAAGTGTACCGCTCCGTGCCAATCAAACTATAGAAAATTACTGATATAAGGAAAACGTATCCGACTGAAAATATGATATTCAAAATTGTCAATTCAAAAAACATTATGTGAGAATGGGTGTGGTGATTTATAGCAACGAAACGGAACATTATCTTACAACTAGAACAGAATCCATAGCGCAGTTATGGCAGACACGACTAATTTAACCCATTCCATAATCGTCGATACTATTTTGACGAGCACCTTGTCACGAAATTTCATGCGAAAATTAGCACAAACCGTATTCGTTGAAACGAATATTTGGATATTACGTGCGAGAATGTCTTTTTGATTTTTGCGAAACATTTTTATACATATTCAGGTGAACCTGGACCTTTTCTACAAGACTCACTCCAAATGAATTCCCTTTCCAGTAAACAAAACAAAATATTATTTGATTGAAGTAGCGATTTACAATATTTTCGTCAAAACGGATGAAAAATAATTAGTCAGCAGTACGGGCAAACAGATTGGGTTCGTGAGATTTCATTCTCCACAAACATTCATACAGAGCATTCTACCATATATAGTAACGTGCCTCTTTGTGGCTCAAAAGTTTCAAGTTATGGAACGGTACTGGCACCATCGATTCTCATATAATCTACTTTAAGGTTTACGTCGAACGTATGAACTCAGCTTTCGTAGAAATCGTTTTGCCCACATTTAATTGAGTATATCAGACTGTAGCTAATTCAAGTTCATTTCAGGTTTGGAGAGGCTTTCGTTCACTAGTGCTTCGGTCTTCTTGAATGATAAACAAGGTTTTACGGTTCAGAGAAGCGGTCATTTATGTTAGGAGGGCGCCCCCTGTTCTACAGACAGTGAACGAACTATCGATTAATGTTCAATCAATATCGATGGTGAGTTCAAATTATGATTTTCGCTCACTGTGATATTCACACATTCGCTCACTTGTGATACTCTTCGCATTCGGTGAATACACGAGTTCAGTGACGGTTGTGTTCTCTCTGACCACACAGGCTGGGCCAACAATAGTGCAGCACAGACATAACAACTTGGCGACGGGGAGAAAAGAACCCAGCATTTCGAAATGGCAATCACAGCAGAAGAAGTAAAATCAATACTTCAGCAACAGCAACGCCAATTCGAAGAAGCTCAAGCCCGTTTGATGCAGACACGTTTGGAAAATCTGAGTGTTATTTATCAAGACAAGAAGACTGACGTACAAAACCCAGTGGTGGATGAAATCATCAACAGCATCCCCAAATTCAATTACGACCCAGAGAGCGGTCTCACCTTCGAATCTTGATTCAAGAGATTGAAATATATTTTTCAATTCGACCTCAACAACGCAGATGATGGTCAAAAAACGAGAATGCTGCTGAGAAAACTGGGCACGCTGGAACATGAAACGTTTACCAACCTAATTTTACAAAAATCCCCAAGTGCATTCACTTTTGACCAGATTGCACAGCTGCTAGAAGAAATTTTTGGTGAACAGTCTTCTTTATTTAACAGACGACATAACTGCATGAAATTGGTCAAGATTCAAGATTTATGGTTAAAAAAGCAAATTGCTGTACAGTGCCATAGGATGTACGTATAAAAATTGAAAAAAATCGTTACTTGTATGATCATATCCATGTTCTTCATAGGTGGAGCAAAAATAATCCCCAATGGCGACACAGACTGAGGAATAAGAATCTTTGGATGGACGGTAGTTCCGTTCGTTAAAAAATATAGACATCAATAGGTAGGGGCCAACGCAGTAGTTCTCAACATAAGGTTTCCTAACCTTTGTTTGAAGATGTGCTCGTTCGCTGAGGTAACAATATCTGTCGGCAAGCTATTCGACAAGAAACATACACGAACAGCGAAGAAGTGACGACGATAATTCAATCGTGAGTGTTGGATTTGAAGGGTCATATGGTGGCTGCATGTGGGGACAACCGAACCAAACTTGCAAAGGCGTTTGAGAGGGTGGGATTTCGCGTAGATGATTCGATATGTCTGAGTGAGGTCGTGTAGCATACGTCTGCGCTCGAGGGTGCACAGTCCAATTTCGGTCAGTCGCTGCTCAAATGGTAAATTATTCAATCCGCTAACCATTTTGGTTGCCTTGTGATAAATTCTTTCGAGGAGCGAGATGTTTTTTGCCATCCATGGCGCCCAAGCTTGTACAGCGTAGTCAACGACATGATGTATGTAAGTGTTTAGTAATATCGCGAGTGAGTGTGGTTGTAAACGTTTGAAAATGCGTTTCGATAAACCGCGCAAGCTGCACGCACGCTTGTAGACGGCTTTGTACTGTAGGCTGTTCTTCAAAGCAGGATTGCGATGATTTTGTGACTTATGCAGGAAAAGCCAATAGAGCGTGTGAACAATTCAAGTTCAAAGATATTTCTGAAGACCAATTTCGATCACTGATATTTGTATGTGGTCTGCAATCAGAGAAGGATCAAGAGATTCGCACAAGACTACTGTCACTACTCGATCAAAATCGAAAATCAACATGACGTGAACAACAACAACCGAATGCCAGAGGCTGCTAAATTTGAAGCGTGACACTGCGCTGGTCGAACAAACCCCTGTCAGAATGAGCCGGTGGTGTTAGCAGTCCAACAGCAAAGCAGCCGGCAGAATGATCACCGTGTCGATCAAGACACCAAGCTTTCATCTCAGTTTTGCCAATGTAACGAATGGCATTTTGCGCGTTATTGCCTATTCAAGAAGCACCGATGCCAAAAATGGAACAGAAAGGGGCATAATGAAGACTACTACCGCACAAACTATTTTAAGAGATCAGTGTTCAATGATCCCTATTCTATCTTCGCCACCTTCGAGACCCCATAAAATGGAAATTCAGCGGAAGAAGAGCCACCTCAAATAAATTCCGCGGAATGCAAGCCAAGAAGGTGGGCGGATCGAAGACGTGTTTCAGTAACCACACGACAACCAAGCTTAAAGGGGGAGGTGTTAGGAGGGCGCCCCCTGTTGTACAGACAGTGAACGAACTATCGATTAATCATCAATCAATATCGATGGAAAGTTTGTTGTGGTTCAGGCTACGTGAACTTACTGTATGTGTGTAAAAAGTAAAAAGGTAACCACTCACAATAATTCTTCGATTGAATTGAAAGCGATTCTCCCCAGCTTGGCAATTAACTACACCGGTCCAGGCGTCAAAGTATTATCACAGAAGCAACCGCGGTAAATCCAAGAATTAAGTGCGGTTGAAATATGGAGCGGTCTTTTTATAGCAAGCAAGCAATCTTTCCACAATCCACAGTCAGAATTACAAGCACGCAGTACGGGTATCAAAGGAGATGAGAAGAGCAACTCCGAGCGGACGAAAATTTATATTCGTAAAATCCGGGTACAATTCAAAAAGTGTACATTGGTTGATACAAACAAAAATGTTTAGAGAAAAATGCCATAAGTTCAAATTATGATTTTCGCTCACTGTGATATTCACACATTCGCTCACTTGTGATACTCTTCGCATTCGGTGAATACACGAGTTCAGTGACGGTTGTGCTCTCTCTCTGACCACACGGGCTGGGCCAACATTAGTGCAGCACAGACATAACAATTTATAACCCGTCAAACTTTGATTTTGTTCATAGACAATTGATGACCGTTGCAATGTGATAACTGTCAGTTGTAATTTATTTTATAAACAGATTTTGTACAAGGGCATTTAAGTACCATTGTCGATAAATCGCAAGCAGAATCAGAAAATGATATGGTGGAATAATTTGAATAATCAATGGTTTGTCGTGCAACCTTGAGTAGAAACGTTGAGATATCATATCGCATTAAATAAATACGGGTAAACCAGTGAAAAATAAAGTTTCTAATGAATCCGTTAGATCAGCTTGCTGATAACTTTTCGCTCCAAACTAATAAACTTCGTTGGACCAAAGGTGTCAGTACGAACAGGAATCAGGTTTACATTGCATTCACCTGACCAGTCTTGAGCAAGGCCACCGTGAGCGCTGAACATGTCAAGGTAGGTAGACCAGATTTAGATCGATTGATGCACCCACGCACTCTGCATAATCCCATAATTATTTTGGCTGTTTGTGAGCAACCTCCGCTGACGGATTAAACCTCTTACCTAATCCGTGCACACACAGACACACTAGAGGTCACGAAAGCTAGTGTTTACCAGCCACGATGTGGAAATGTCCGTCCCATCAACCTTGTTCACCGCATTCGTACCAGCCTTCGTTATTCCAATATGGTTCAAGATCGGTCACACACATATTTTAATATACAGGCGAAACCGATACATCACAACTCGTTATGTCAAACTTGGATTGTGATTATAGAGATAACTATATGCTGACTTTTCCTGGTCAGGTTGTCACAATGGAACCAGTGACGAATACATGAAATGTGAAAAAAACTGTTCATGAGCATTGTTTTACACCCTATCTGCATGAGTGTGGGCTCATGTGATTGAACAGGTTGGTCGTACCGACCTTACCCAACAGTGGCATACGAGCGAAACTTGTTTACCAATCTTCCATTGTTTCAAGCGCCAGCGGATCTTGATCAGACTGTCCCTAACTGATGAGTGCAAACAGCACGAAACCGGCCGTGGTGCGTGTGCGATGGAAATGTATTCAAATGAGTTTTTGTTGAAAATACTGTTTTCAAATAAAATCTCCAACTTATCCACTGTTGCAAAGCTCACTGAAACTAATCTTACTGTCTCCATCTGACGACGACAAACATGCAGAAAACGGTTGTGGTGTTTAAGTGCAGAGGATGTGAGCAATGCAAAAAATAACTACCGTTTTGCTCATGCCCACATCCCCGTACTTACAACCGGTTTGGGACTGTTTGTATAAGTTTGCCACAGCGGGTTTAATGTGATTCAACACCGAAAAACTGAGTGAATTTATATTGTAGTGCTCACATCCCTTTCACTTTCATACCACAGCCGGGTGCTGGCTGCTTGCCGTCTTCAGATGGAGACAGTAAGATCAGGTTCATAGAGCTTGGGCGAACGGTTGACCAGTTTTATTTTGAAACCACTGTTATATAGAGATAATGAAACCAGCAACTTATTCAAAAACAGCATTTTAGTTTAAGTATCTCTCACACCAGGTTATTAGATTATGAGACGAAAAATTTGAGGTCAAACTTCTCGAAAGTTGATTCCGAAATAATCAAAAACTCGTTCGTTTTTCTTATCGCTTGTGTGAAATTTCAAAAATAACTCCAGGTTATCCCAAGTACAACGTCATTCGAACAAATATGTAGCGGATTTCATACGTGAATATTTTAATATTCTAATGACGAATAATTTGCTATAGCTGTACTAAGATTGAAGCAGGACAGAATAAGCGGAAGTATGTAAACGAAATTCAAATTTGTTACCATTCAACGAAAGATTAGCGAATTCTCAGACCACTATTTCGGATATGCAGCAGGCAATCAGAAATATGTTGTCACTGTCTAAGAAATGTGGTATACTAGAGACTCTCAAATCAGCTGAGTGGTCAACCAATGCTTTGCCATGCATGTTGATAAAAGAATTTCACAGTCGATGAAATACCCGCAGCTCGAATGCTACCATTCCGTCGGCCGGTAATCCCTGGGAATCGGGCAGCTGCTTTTAATGGCCCATTAGCCAGCCTGTTTCCGCTCAGATTAATCAATAAAGGTATTGTAAACTTGCTTTTCGGCTTAATGTATCTTAGGAGCTCAATGGAAACTGATATTGATATTCTGAGCAGGAGAACGTTGCATTTTAATCGGTTGGTGTTTTGGTTAATTCAGTTGATGTGATTGAACGAATGGTTATGCATGAAAATGTATCCGAATTACAATTAAGTATACAGTAGCGTGAATAAGTGTGACCATTGTATTTTTTCACAGATTAACAAGCGATTCTGGTTTCCATTCGAAGTGGAATTTAGTTGCCGTATCATCTACATGTTTCTTCAAAGACGTATTGATTGATGCTGAATTGCATGGGCGTAGTGGCTCGTCTAGTGCATGAAAACGTTTACCTATCGTCGTTACCGAGCAGTCGAAACTGTGCATCCTATGATAGTCGATTGTACATATTCTAGCGTCATTTGATGCAGCAACGGAGGCAAGCGTCTGACAACTTATCCTCGTAGAGCACTCAACCTCTTATATATTTTGCTGCTGGAAATGTATGCAACATGGTAACTAAGTCCACGACCCAATTAGCTTGTCAGCAAATCATGTGGCTTTCATCGAATATTGAGCAAAATGCTTACTTTTTTCTAGTAGCGATATAACTCCGCCAAGGACGGTCCCAAGCCCGTCTGAGAAAGTAGGAGGGTTGGGCTTAGGGCTAGCAACCCTATCCCGTAAAACCTACATTGCTACGGAAACGATGACAACAGATCCGTGGTTCGGTCATGTCTGCAGGATGGATCCCAGTTCGCATACGAAGGTAGCCATGCACTGGCATCCGCAAGGTAAACAAAAAAGGGGACGGCCCAAGGAAACTTGGCGCAAAACGTTGGAACGCGAACTACATGCACAAGGATTCACGGTGCAGACGGCAAAGGAAGCAGCGACAGACCGGAACCACTGGCGTGAAGTTGTCTTCGCCTCATGTGCCACCCGGCACGGAGAGGACTGAATGAATATATACAGACGGCTTTTAGTCTTACCAACACTCGGATCCAATTGTGCGAATCTTGTTTTTAAAAGCAATTTTCTGTCATTTTGTTCAGATGAACCTATACAAACTGTTAGCTCAATCGTAGGGAGAGTTTATGCGAAACCAATGCATCTGTTTTGACACTACTTAAGGAAGAGGTGTGTTAGATTATGAATAAGTTTTCTATCCAACATTTATGGATTTCCGGTGTATGACCGTTTGCCGGAGTACGGTGCAATCTGTTTCGCGATAAAAATTAACGTGCGTGACCCATAGTGTGCGCACTGATTGCGCAATCGAGCTAATCTGTCAGCAGATGTAATTCACACCTGCCACAAACAAAACAATTAAGGGATTATACAGCATGTAGCGGTGGTGGTACTTCGATCTTAATCTCACTTGTCTATCTAAACGGTCGTAGCGCCCACAAGGTTCTGTGCAGTTCTCAGCCAGATTATGATTGGTCAGGTGAATGGAATGTAAGCTTAATCGCTCTTCTTACTAACACACTTGGTCTGACGAAGCATGTGTCAGAAGCGAAACGTCACGAATAAACTGGTCTCACCGATTCATTATAAACTCTTTTTTCGTGAATATGATTCCACGATCGGTCACAAACGTTTTCCAATACAATCTCATCCGTTTCATTCAATTTATCTTCGACGAAAAATGGCTGTTTTAACATAAGCGAGATGTAACTTTCATCACCACCTTAGCGAAAAATTGTTATACATGCACAACCTGGATATTGTCACATTTGGGTGAAAATTGGGATCTGAGAGTAAAAATCTTCATACTTACATACATTTTATTGTGATGGAAAATCAGACATATATTTTGTTCAAGTATTTGTGTTCAACCGCATCTCAGGTGCATCGTCATGGGCTTATGTGTTAAACACGTTGGCTGAACCCATCCAATCTAACAGTGGCTTGACCATTACAGCTTGGAGTCGTAAAATAACTGCCAGCCTTCACTGCAGTCCTTCGCGTGATGTATGTATGTCTGAAAGCATAAGCCTGATCCAGACAAAGTGCCGCACAGTCAGAGACTGCACGTGGGCTAAGATACTGTCAGGTTGCCCAGCCCTAGATGAGGGGGGAAATAGGTAAACAGACCCCAATAATGGTATATCTATACTGATCCTTGTGGAGAAATTACAAGCAAACTTAGAACTCTGATACATATATCAGATTCAAACAATCCTTATCGCTAAAACATCTTCAATTTGCGCTCCAAACCAAAATGACTCATCAAGGTTCAATTCAAGCATTTTTCTTATAGCACGCCAAAACACGCCAACATATTCACCGGTAAAAATTTCAAATTGAATAGGACTGCTTTGTTTACCCCGGAAACCGCAATTAATGTGGAGCAAATCGCGATATCACAACAAAAGAACATCATTTTATGAAAATCGATATTTTCGACAACCCATAGAAAAGAGACAATACAGTGAAAAGCTTTTGTGAGAGAAATGAATCATATTGGCTATCGATACAAAAAAACCTTTTTGTATGTAGGCAAAGGGTAATTGGATGACACGGGTATTGAAAATTCCCACCAAAACTGTACCTGGAAAAACGCACCGGAAAAATCGCGAACCACTATAGCTAGGGGCAATACAAAATGATGATTTGGACGGATAGATAGAAACAGCGAGTGAGACATACGCAGAGAGCATGGATGTGAGATTGCGTGTTCATGAAAAAAGGGGAACAAGGAAGATCAAAAGGCATGCTGACCATTCGCGTCGTCAAGTTCCAATTTGTCACCAGCCTTGAATTCGCCTTCATCTTCGGCCAATTCCGACTGGACCACGTTGAACACCTTTTGCATTGTTACTGTGAAGTTGTCTGGAAAGAGGAGTGGTAGATCTAATGATAGACACGGTGGTAAAATAATTAGGAAAACATTCATCAAATTATATGATGCCCGCCGACGAACCAATGACAGCAAGGTTTTTCGTCATATAGTCAAGTTCATATACTAATCTCGCGGTATGAAGAAACATGCATACGGGTATCAGTCCCTGGACAACATAGTGCTAAATTGATTGGCCAACGGTAGCGAGCTGCATGCTGAAACTCGCTGCAGTCTCACTTCTATTTCTATTCCCCCCTCATATATGTCTAGGCCTGGGCAACCTGACAGTATCTTAGCCCACGTGCAGTCTCTGACTGTGCGGCACCTTGCCTGGATCAGGATTTTGCTTTCATACCATACCATACCCTGGACAAGAACGCGAGTTGACACCATTATATCGATTTGATTCGATGATTACGGAGAAAAAAATCATATATCAACATCTGAAATCGTTGGATATCGACCATTCAGATCTGCGCAAAATCATGACAGCAACAAGGATAGAACGAGGTATGATACGCGAGAATGTAGACTAAACACCAGGTTTGGAAAACTTAATTGATTTGATATTTTTCGGGGCATTCATGGAACACTACTGCATGGTGGTTCGCATGTTGTAGAGATTGCTTTACACACAGTCCAGTGATATCTCACGAAATGTTAAAATTTTGTGCTCTGCTTGTATCCACATGACAAAACGCAGTGTCTTGTAATTGCAGGGGAGCAGCACGCAGAAAATCAATGCTCGGACGTCGTGGATCCACAGAGTGCACGGATGTGCAATCCAACAGTACTTCTGTGCGGTACAGTGAACACCGTGCTAAATCAATTTCTACCGGGAGTAAGTTACATGCGACAACACGCTGGAGTGTCACTGACATTTCTATTGCTATTTTGCTTGTTTATATCTGTCTAGACCTGGGCAACCTGACAGTATCTTAGCCCGCGTATAGTCTATGAGCGCAGAGCAGTTTGTCAGGATCGTGCTTGTGATTTCATACCTATACATAGAGTTGGCCAGCCTTCAAAACTTCGGTGTAGATAAGCTTGTAGGTGTGGATTTTTGACCATTTTGCCATTGATTTGAAGATACCGACTTCCCTTCGATGACAAAAAACAGTATGGATCGGATAGCGAGGGTTAATTTACGTAGGAATGAACACTCCAAACATAGATCACGTAAAACATCACTTTGATTTTTATGAGACCTATGTGAAAAGATACGTTAGATGTAGGCATCTCTTGTACGGAAACTGGAATTAGTTGAGCATGCCGACTGATGAGTCAATTCTGGTAAATCGAGAAAAATTTAAACTTCAGTTTGATAAAGGCCAATCCTATAAAGTAATCCGTATCAGGGGAGCTACATATTCAAATGAATTACAAAAAAGGTTTGCGGGGGAAACCTTTTACTTACACATGGTTCTAGAAATCCACTGAGGCTTCTTCTTCCAAGCTACGCCGACTACATAGATCGGTATGCCAAGAGCCAACAGTCCAATGAACAGGAGCGCATCCATTGGCGCATCGTAGATTGCGAAAATTCCAATCGACCCATTGACAATCAGATACAAAATCGGCACGAAAATGGGCAACCTGAATCCAGATTTGTTCAGCGCGGGATTCGTGCGCCTGATGTGGAGCAGACTGCACACTGCGATCCCCGACACCAGGGAGAACGCTATGCCGGTGAGTTCGATCAAAATGAACACATTGTCGTACAGTTGGAAGAGAATTGAAATGATGATCTGCGGAGGGAGAGTGTACGAATAGGCAGTCGTATGTGGTGAAACCGTACTGGAGGAGAATAACGTCGAATTTGCATATCGAAACCGATGAATTCTCGTCTGTGATTGGAAGAATAATCTATCCAAAAATCCATGAACACAGTTAAGCTATTTGACCCATCATTTCACCCATTGGTCAAGATTTGACAGAAAAGACTTAACACCTGATCACATCTGAGACGTAGAAGTTACTCAATCGATGGAGTAATTGCGTAGTGACCACCTTAAATCAGGCAATCTTTGGTGACGCGAGGTAAAATTATAGAACCCATACAGTTTCATCCTCAACAACATCACAACAGCGGCCAAAAGTCTAGCTAACCGACTGTTGTTTCTTTCTGTTCCGTCAATATCATCTTCCACACTGCTTTTCTGACCTGTCACTAGCCTTATCGCTTTACGAACCCTTTTGCTTATTTTAATCTTGATTTGCTGCGCAAATTTTGTCGTAATCTTGATCGCGTGGGACGTTTGCACATTCGAACTTAGCTTTGATGTTGTCTCGTGTAACTTGGTACACATTGTCGTACAGTACGAAGAGTATTGAAATGATGATTACCACCTGATCACATCTAGGCCTTAGAAGTCGTTCAATCAATGGAGTAATTGCGTAGTGACCACCTCAAATCGAGCAAACCTTGGTCACGCGAGGTAAAATCACCTTGACAACCTAGCAACTTACCTAGTGGGTGAAATTATATAACCCATACGCAACAAACTGGATCTAAGTACCGTCTTACAAGGCCTTTTGAGAAAGGAAAGCAACATGGCACAGCTGATGTATAAAGACATTGATATACGAGGCCGCAAGCTATTGAGATTGAGCTCACGTTAGGAAGGCCATTACCACTCAAATCGCTGTGAGTACCGCTTAATTCATTACAATGCCAGTGCCAGCCACATTATCTGACAATGACACTCCACTTCGTTTTGAAAATTGCGCGATCATTATACGGGTGGTGGGATGGAGTATCGGTTTGTACGTCAACAACAGGATACAAGTTAACGACAATGGATCAGCAATATAAAGCTTCAAACAGTTGTTGCTATGGGAAATGATAGCTAAACCAGAGTCCGTCGCAAACAAAAATAAGACATGGGGGCATGCGTGTGGTCGGAGTGTATTTCGTCTGCATCGAGAATTCACTATCGCCCGGGATGTTGCAAAATGTTTCAACATTTGGCACACAAAGCATGATTCATAAATGCGGTGGGGTTGGATTCGACCATCGATTAAGAGTCGCGTATCACAGCTGCGGCACAAAGTCTAGCTAACCGACTGTTGTTTCTTTCTGTTTTGTCAATATCATCTTCCACACTGCTTTTCTGACCTGTCATTAACCTATCACTTTACGAACCCTTTTGCTGATTTTGACCTTGATTTGTCGTAATCTTGATCGCGTGGGACGTTCGGACATTCGAACTTAGCATTGATTTTGACTCGTGTACGTTACTTGGTACGTACTCGATATTGTTATGACATTGACCCGGATCTTAACCCGGTTGACCCAAATAATGGAGGTATGTTTTTGCTTTATTTGATTGCCTCAATACAATACCGCTTTTACAGACAAATTCGCGTTGGGTTCTGTTAAACCTGGGTATTTTGCGCGTCACTCCACTTGGGACGTTTCCTTGATTGTCAATTACAATCAAAACCGACACCGTCAATGATCTAACACGAAACGGGAAATTTGTAAAATGGGATGCTGCCAAATGTTGAAAAACGCACAGAAAAATATTCATGTCCCATCAGCATGAGGCCTTCATCTATAAAAACATTCGGTGCTACCTAACCCACGTCAGATTGATTAAAATGATATGACGTCGAGTTGGCCTACCTAAAAGTTGAACAAGCCTTAGACATAAAAAGGGTGCACCGATAACCTTAGTCAATATTTATTAAACCTAAAAGCTAGATGAATTTATAAAACCTATTTGCTACGATCAGAGGTATGAAAACAAGAGGTGACCTTAATGGTGTGTTGCTCACATCTCCCGAAATTACACTTCACTACCGGTTTCTGGCTGTTTGCCGTCATCAGGTGGAGACAGTAAGATTAGGTTCAGTGAGCCTTGAAACAGTGGATAAATGGTAAACAAGTGTATACTTGAATGCCACTGTTGCATAGGGTTCGTACAACGAACCACGATGTTTAAACACAGAATCACATAGTGATTCGTGGTCAAGCACTCAAGGCGCTTATGGATGACCAAAGTGATGTGTTGCTCACATCTCCCAAATTACACTCCACTACCGGTTTCTGGCTGTTTGCCGTCATCAGGTGGAGACAGTAAGATTAGGTTCAGTGCCTTGAAACAGTGGAAAATGGTAAACAAGTGTATACTTGAATGCCACTGTTGCATAGGGTTCGTACAACGAACCACGATGTTCAAACACAGACTCACATAGTGATTCGTAGTCAAGCCCTCAAGGCGCTTATGGATGACGAAAGTGATGTGTTGCTCACATCCCCAAAATTATACTCCACTACCGGTGACCGTATTGCGCGAATGATACATCGCGCGATCTAATAAGAAGATACGAGTGTTCCAACTACACATGTTTTGAAACCGACTAGACTTGGGTTCCGTTGATAAACAAAACATACTGCCTAGTTGATGCCCAAATTGGAAGAAAGAATAACATGCCGGAGGATTTTGGCCAATCAGATCCCCTCGACGTGCACACAGACAACCCAAATCGCAAATCATGGGAGTGTATTTAGCCTGCTCTCGAGCTCTTTGTGTACTGAACAAAGCGTCACGCAGGACTAGCAACGAACCAATTGTGAAAACCAGCAGCAATTATTGATCGGTAGTGCCAAGTAACGGCTACCCGACCCGGTTGGATTTGGGTGAAATATTTATTCCGATAATGCTCATTTGCATGCATTTTCATCACACACACTCCGCGAACGGTTTCGTGTTGTTTTTACTCATCAAGTAGGGACAGTAAGATCAGGATCCACATGCGCTTGAAACAGTGGAAGAATGGTAAACAAGCTGCGCTTGTAAGCCACCGTTGGATAAGGTTGGCACGACCATTAATTTAAGAATAAGTTCACCGTAAACAATTACAATTATAAGCTTGTGACCCTGGGTAACTTTAACAATTGTGATCTATGTTAGAGTGTTACTGGGCGATTAAACTCATTAAACCCAGAAAATTGTGAACGAATGAGATGCACATGAGATTAATGTGTGTGAGTCCAAAAAAACAATGTTGGTCCGCAGAATTGGTTCAAGGGACTAGACAACCACAGTGAATTTAAGGGCAATTCAAAGTACTTATCTGGGTATGGCTCAGTATTAGGGCTGGGAGTAGTAGTCAAAGGTATATTGAAATGGGTGCCAAACCCTTGTTTCCTCGTTTGAAACCGTGAAAAATTACAAAACGATGTCCTCCCAATTCCGACAATAAATAATGCAAAGTTCCAGCACACACAAATTATACCCGAAACGATCGAAAAGAAAATAACAGAAAATTAAATTGAGGTTCTTCGGTGAGGTATGCACACGTGAACACACCACAATGTCCAACACGAAAACGCCATTAGATTTGAAGTCGATGGACAAAAGGCTTTTGACATCAGCACATACAATAACAATCCGTGCGTCTGGGTCAATAAAATTTTAAAGTTGTTCAATTAATGCGTAATTTATCACAGTGTATGGGCTAGGACCGTTTCGTGATTATGCTATTCTGCACACGGAGATCTTTGAAAATTTATTATAGTGATTGTTGTCTGGGTCGTGCTGACATTAATCTTATTTTTCAATTCGGTGCCAAGGTATGACCAAAGTGATGGTGACATATTCGTCGAAACCGACTAGAACTTTACAGGTGACATCGCTTAGCTCCGAAGTCTTCAGCATGAAGCGATAGAGGGGTCAGCTCATCGGAATTTGTTTGTGCTTTATATTTGCGACTACTCATCCGTGCCAAGCCCATCGAACTATTAACAAAGTTGATCACGACGGTCCATAATGAAAGCACTGGACTCGAGTTTCGCTCTTATTTGAGCTTATCAGCAGTGCATATCCTCCGCCTCGGGTGGGACTCGAACCCCCGACCATCACCATTGTAGTCCCATGCCTTAACGACTTGGGCTACCGTCCACCCGTTTGACCGATCGCAATAAGCGTTTATGAACTGTTCTCCAGACTGGCACATTTGAGTAGCTTTGTTTGCCCGACCAGTTCAGAAGGAGCCAGCAACATCTCTTGTGGTCGCCCAACCGAACAGATCTCCATGTCAGGTCTTCCAATCGGATACAGTGTAAGCTATCACTGATTGTTTGTGCTTACTCTTCAACATCTTTTTGTATTTTCAATGCCTGCTTGGTAGTTAAGCATTTGGTACACGCTACCTGTGTAATGTGTTCAGCGATGATGATAATAATATAGACGACATAATTGCACCAAATGGGCAGGGTGTTATGTCGACGAGTTCAGTTTTAGTACCCGTTTTACACCCAGGTAAGACAGTGATCAAGTTCAACCGAACTTCTGTAAATATGCACCCGAAAGGGGTTCGACCAACTAGCGTCTGATTGAATGTTGAACGTCATGTCCGGGGTGGTCACAAGGTCGAAATGTAGCTAACCGATCGCGTTGACCGACACAACCAACAACATTGCTCTATGATTCAATCACGTACTGTCAAGTTCAATGATCTAATATAACGCAGAGCGGTCACGTGTTAATCGTGATATTCCAACGTGTCACACCAATAACAATGGCCTGACCTTTTGTGACCGTTTTCGTGATTTGGAAAGGTCTGTCTCTCAACCGAGCGAATCACGATCACAGAGGTCAGATGATGATGGTTTTGTATGCTTAAAACGTCCATGGTCGCATCGACCAACGGAGGCCGACAACAACACTGTTTATAAAATGCTCCCATATGGCACGCGTCTCAAATAGCCTCTGACAACCAAGTCCAGCTTCTGGCCTGCACGAGTGGCTCCCCGGGCCCGGCGGAACTGCTTCTACCAACAGGAGAAGGGGCGAGGGCGAGTGACTGGCGCCTGAAAACCAGTTTGCTTCGGGCAGATGGAGCTCGTTAGCCTGGGAGGGCATTTCATCTGAGGGAGGGAAAACCCTGATTTTAAACCTCAGCTGCCTTGCGGGATACCCGATCGCGGGAAAGGCTTCAGGAGAAAACCCTGAGGAAAAACCTGGAACATAGTCTGTTACACGACCTCTTTCTGGTAACTCCCTGCTGCCTGGCAGGTCGCACTTGGTTGTGCGAAGGCTAGAGAAGCTGACTCGAACAAGCGCCGAGTGGTGCTGGGGACGCGGCTTTGTACCCAAATTCCCAAGACTCTTCATTGAAGCCGACTCATCCTCCAGGAGGAGATAGTGGCACAAAAGTAAAGTAAGTACAACAACAGGCCAACTCACCATGGCGAGCACCGACGGGATTGGCGTCATGTTGGTCATGCTGACCATGGACAAGATGGTGGGCATGTGGCCTTCCTCGCTGGCAGTGAAGCACAAGCTGTCGGATAAAAGGAATGATGAAAATAGGGATTTGTTTGAAACTAAGATTGAACTGCCTTTGACGAAGATTGATGGCGAGATGAGTAAAACTCAGGTGCTTGTAAGACGAGAAATAAAAAAGTTAGTGATCGAATTTGCAGTAATATATATGATATAGTTGAGATCTTATTCGAGAGACAGAAGTAGATTTACTTAAAACCATCGTATGAAGAGCTTATTTTTAACAAAGAAAATGCTCTATTGAAACTGGAGGTTTGGAAGATTGGCTTTTGGTACGGGAAGCACTGTACTGAAAAGACGTTTAAAAACAGGACGTGAAAGCTGGTTCACAAGTAGTGATAACTGGCTCCTTAAGGATCACATTACAAAGACGTCAGCAGAGACAACTTCCACTTCCGGTGTTAAGATGATTTAGGCAACATACAGTCGATGCTGATCGATAGGTGAACCCTGACCAAATCAAAAGTTTTTCAAGTAAATGTCACTTTCATACTTGACTGCTGTTAGGCGGGCACCCTCCTAACGAATAAAACAAGACCGAGTACCTGATGGACACTACAATGACAACCAACTTCCGTCGTTCCCACGATTATGGTGTACCCTCACACGTTTACTCTGTTATTGCCATATAAATACAAGCCATATCCACGGTCGAAACGCACACACCGGGCGCTTGGACCTTGGACTCCCGATCAACGTTCCATTCCGGCCTTGTTCCGTTTTCCTGTTGATAGAACGCAACGACTGTCCCCGCTGCACCATCGACGATTCATCCATCTTAACAACTGCGCACATGTGCCATCGTGAAGTACATTGCGTAGATCACAAGGTGGTAACTGTATTTGCCAACGATACCAAGTTGTATGCATGTTTGGACCTGGGTAACCTAACGAGATAATAATTTGTGTGCAGTCTATGACTACGTGGCCTATTCATAACTACAGTTTTGTGATTTCATGCAAACATAATAAGCAGTCTCGCCAAACATGGAGCATTCTTTAACAATGCTCATTCCTTCCATTTGCCAAAATGAACTTTTGATGAAACGAAAGCAGTCAAATTTATCTCGTTGATATAAAATGTATATTTTCAGAGATTTTTATGCGTAATTTGTACAGATTATTTTGTTTTTCAACACTAGTATTGCGATCAAATTTCGATAAACTTAGCCTTTCGCTGTGTCGTCAACATTTGTCACGATGTTTGAGGTCATAGACAATAATTCTTGATGCCAACATGCTTTTTTTAAACAGCTACAGCAGCTGTTAGTTAACTCAAGAAAGAGTGAACCCTAGTATTTATTGCCTATTTTCATTTAAAGTAACAAAGAAAGATCACGAATGTATGGTAAAACTTGGTAAATGAGCAAAATTTCAAGAAATTGATGTTAACTGTTTACAAATCAACCACCATTCAACAATACATTGAATTACTTGTCTCCGGTCACTTCATCCCCAGGGAAGGAATTTAAGATAAGAAGGCAGGCATCATGCATTACAGTCACTCTTTTCTTGCCAGCATCCCATGTGGACATTTCTTAACGGTTTGCGAAAGGATTGCCAACAGCATACAGCCTCTGTTCTTCAAGCAAGTGCTGGGGTTCATATCAAGCAGAAGAAGAGGTATGCTGAAAGAACATCTCGAGCAATTCAGCGATCCTCGACTACGGAAAGATTGACGTTCTTAAAATCAATTGCATATCTCTCCTGCTGAATAAATTCATTTGAACGTATTCTGCATTCTTCAGAAGTTATCAAACTGGGGATTAAGTGACTGTTGATGAAGTGACTTGGTGATTAAATGTCTGACGATTAAGTATCAGTAAACCGATTTACTACATCCAGATCGTGCTTCTTGGCAGAATTATGTCTACGAAGAAGAAGGACAAGCCATCAGCGTTTCAAATGAGCAAGCTTAAACCTGGCTTGAGGGCATTGCATTAAAAAAACGCTGCCTTAGAGAATGGGTAATGAAATAATGTCATTTCAACTTACCGCGACATGGACAAAACTTCGCCGTTGATGCTTCCAAACACAGAGGCTCCAACAAAAACGGGCATAATCCACGCCATCACGCCCATGGAACGAGAAGCAAACGTCTGCATGAATACACGAAAAACGAAAGGTTTCACTACGAGTGCACTAGTTCGACTGTCGGGATCGTGGATACATTTGTGGAAACGACATTCACTAAAAATGTTCATATTTGTTTTGCCCAGATTTTTGGATTAACGAGATCAGCAGTTCAGTCCCATACTGGGCAACGCTCGCAGTCGTTTTCAAAGAAGGTTGAAGTATGTGGTTGTCAAATATATTCGAATCATGTGCTAGTTTGTTATCTTTTTAGATGCATATCAGGAATTGTTTTATAACAACTGTTTGTTTCGTGTGAACCACCTGTTAATGTGAATTTAATGTGGTATTCGCACGAATGTGCGAGCATGCAGTACTTATGTACTGCGCAGTTAGCTTAATTTGACACCGGTGACGAGCTAAATGCGAAAACACTCCGGAGTCTCACTACTATTTCTATTTCTGTTTAGGATAGGGCAACATGACAGTATCATAGCCCACGTGCATCTATGACTGTGAGGCACTGCCTGGATAAAGCTTGTGAATTCATGCATACATAGATAATAATGTGGTTTTCACAACCCCAGCATCCAAAAGTAATTTCTGTCTGTGTGAGATTAGGTTCAGTGATCCTTGAAACATTGCAAAAGTGGTAAACAAGGTATTATAGTTAAATGAAACTGTTAAACATAGTTCGTACGATGAACCACGATGTTTAAATATAAAATCACGTGATTCCTAAACAACTAATAACATGCTCACACAGTGCGCTCGGATTGAGTCAAAATGCAATCAGTACCTAATACCTCATGAAAACGCATTATGCGGCAAACGAGTATAACTTGTTTACCGCTTTTCTACTGTTTCAACGTTCACTGAACCTGATCTTACTGTTCCCAACTGATGACGGCAAACATATAAAGTGATGAGGATGTGAGCACCACAATATATTGGTACATCATGCTGCTTTCTAGATCTTCTGTATATCAGTATTCATTGATCTTTTTCGAAAAGAAGTTTGTTGTTAAAAGTCAAAGTCTTTAGGAATATTGAAAATGAAAGAAACTTCCGATTATTTTCTAATAAAAGCGTTGAATTCTCCACTCTCTTTTTGTAGGATGGGACAAAAAGGTGAAATGGCCTCATCAAATGTGCGGGCCCAAAATGGTCCCAAATGGCTTTCCGGTATCTCCTACTGTTCAACATTTATCTCTCTTGCCTGACTTCCCGACCCTGGCATTCATAATGAGTAGACTGCATGCTGACCAAGATGGATAATGATTAGACTGTAACCCAAGATCACAACCTGTACAGGAACAAGGCGCTATGCTCGGGAATTCCTCGAACAGTTCATCCGATCAACTGAACGCTTGAAAAGATAGCACGATGTTTGTGACCAATAAACTAACGTGAAAATCGCAAGCAACATTTTTCTCTCACAACGAGTTCAAATATGCGAAAGTACCCACATATGAAACCGGTTGGATTACTATGCGCGGAAATCGTTTCAGGCCAATAAAGCTTCCAACATAACGTCACGCACCCATTAGAGTAGACATTCAGCTAGTGTAGATGATATGAGCCAGACGCTGAGGAATGTGCGTTGCATACAATTATATCACATGAGCAATATTACATCATAAAATTTAAATCAACTCAGTGCAATGTGACAACACTAATCTCTTTCATCTTCAATTCATTGAGGCGAGTGAAAGGTTAGTGTCGGCAAGGCAGCACGAGGGTCAAATAGATTGCAGTCTGGAGATGTTTGAAGGTTAGAAATGCGGGTTGCACGAAAATGCATGACAAATACCCAGCCTGTATATTGTATATCAACTATTTTAACCGAGAAATAGTTACGCTCTGAATGTGGTGCAAAGTATTAGTTGGAGTTGGACAAAATACAAGACCACCAATTAACCAACGCAAGTTGAACCTCGTTACAAAGAATGGTATGCGTGAAACCAACATTGATTATTGCATTTAAAGCGATCTCAGATGGTGCACAATAAAATTGAAAGGTATTTTTTGTCTCAGCATTATCGGCTCATCGCGTGATCACAATAAGACTCAATTGCGTGCGATAGACAAGAAAACGGAACTTAAAGATGGCCGATTACAGAATTGGTACAACATTTTGAGACTGTTTAAAAGCACGACCATCCAAAGGGCACTGTTCGTGTTTATGCGCTCCGCATGTGTCAGTTTGTCGATTCGCAAACGTGAATATATGAAAGTGTCACGTGAAAAACACGATCAAATGAAAAACTGCGAAATGCAGTCGAACTCATTCGAGAACTGACTTACCACGGCGATCGCCGCAGAACCCTCGCCAGTGGCCAACACTTCAAAGGGTGAAAGTACAGCAAGATAAGCGACATTGACCAATAGATAAATCACGGTAACAATGGCCAACGATAACACGACGACTATTGGCAAATTTCTGGAAAAGTATGAAAATAAATATGGATCAGCACTTGTATCAACACTGATCGCGGGTGTTGAATACATGAGACATTTGATCTCACAAAGGAAGAAGCTGAGACCAGGTGGTTTGCTAGTATATTTTCATTGTTTCACGGCTCACAAGACCAGATGAAGCTGCGCGGCTCGAAGATGTTTGTGAAATGTATGAGTTTAGTGGATTATAAGTGGAACATATGTGTATATGACATTCCTCCTTCAGCCAGCAGTTCAAAGTATAGCTGGTTTTCGATCGGTTCGCTAATTGTACACAAATGGCAGCGTTTTCCATGCAACATAACATGGATTTTCCCATGAGTATGATGATAGCTGAGGACCACCGACTTCCGAAACGGATTAATTTGGCTTAAATTTCGTGGTTGGAAAACCGTCACATGACATAGGCAGTTAAAACTCGTACTATTAAACTTTCCAAAGTCGGCGCAGGCTGAGGTCCCTACGATCCGATATCCCAGTGGTTTATTACTGTTGACTATATGTACCGAAACCGTTTTCAGTGGCGGTCATTCAGTAAGCATATTCTTGCTACACCTTGTATGTTGTCAAGTGGAGTGACAAGAAAAACTTTATGATGCATGGCAGCGAAAGCCGCAAGGAGGCTGTTGTGCTGTTCTAGCTCTACTCTTTCACGAAACTTGATTGAATGCCTGTTCCATTCAAGGTGTATAAACGTCATCCCAGTTCAAAGTGATGTGTTGCTCACATCCCCCGAAATTACACTCCACTACCGGTTTCTGGCTGTTTGCCGTCATCAGATGGAGACAGTAAGACCAGGTTCAGTGACAAGTATACACTTGCCATCCCAGTTCATTTGTATTAATCTTCTATAGATTCCATAGCTGCTAAAGTTCCACCCTTGCCAATCTTTTAGGATTTTACATTATCTATGGTTGTATGACAGTTAAGGTTTCGGTACATGCTGTAGTGCGACATAAAGCTGTCTCTGATGTTGATTATGTATGGAGTAAGAATCAGGTAATTTCTACCGAAAAAGAAATGCGTGGGTCGCTCTTATAAAAACTCGAAATATATAAAGCCGAACCGGTAGGAACTGTGAAAATTTACAAAAGTGAAGGGTTATTCATATTTTTCCACTTCTTCCACGACGTTCACAATGTATGATAGCGAAGGGATAATAACTATATCCTTTTTAAAAAGTTCGGATTTACAACATATTTTCAAGCTTGCCAGTGGAGGGAAAAAGCAAAACATTTGAATGAATAGAATCGAACGCATGCAACTGGGGGTGAAAGGATTGCGAATTCCAAGTTATGTATAACTTATACTGGTAATAGTAATTTTTAAAAAACTCACCTTCCGGGGTTTTTCATTTCACCAGTCAAAAAGTTTAGATAATTCCTTGAAAACGAAGATAATGGTAAGTAAAAAAACGGAGATCATTCTTGTAAGTTGTATTACGAACACGATCAAGAGAAAAACCCTTTTTACAATAATTTCGAATAATTTTCCTTCAAATTCGGTTGCATGGGATATTAAAAACCCAGGATTCATTAAAGTAATTCCGTGTGATGCGCCTAGAATAGCCGTTAAAAACAGAATTTATCTTCTAGCCTTCCAAGTGACACCGATAAGCCTGGAGAAACTGCTCTTACTCAGGGAAAAATTAAGAATAGGGCTAATAGACCTTTAAAAGTCAGGCTTACGAAACCGGACAGTCAGGGAATGCATTCTATGTATAGAAATTAACTAAAAAATGCAAAATAACTGTTATCTTGCGAGATATTCGGCAGAAAGGAAAGCTTTGAAAGTAAGTGATCAAGTAAGATCTAGAGAAATATGGATAGGTGGTACGCAAAACCCTCTACTTTGCTACACTGTTTTAGAGATGGTAGTGTACAAGAAAAAGTTCACTCTAATAACTGTCAATTGTTGCTGAGCATATCAAATGTGATAGATTTTCGAGAAAATTCATTAAAGCAATTCAGCCATGCAAAACTAAAAAATTCATGCAACAGAAGAGATCAACAAATATTTTATTCATTATTTATCTTTACAATAAGCGTGAAAGTGAACGTTCAACATTGGCTAATTATGAGTTCAACGCCGTAATTTTGATGATTCTTTTTTGTAATTTATCTTCAACAAAATTGCTGTTTTTGCCATAAAGGGTGAGTACGAAGAAAAGTTTGCGAATTTTCCTTTCATTGAATATTGTGTGCGACTTAGTAAGCAAATTTACTCTCCAGCATTAAGCACTCACGAATCTTGATCACAGTAAAATAAGGTTCAAATTTGATGCCAGTATTGGATGTAAATGCAACAACTAATCTTGTTCACATACAAAACACTGGTTAATTTCAGATAACCGTTAAACTTCGTTTCGCATTACACTACGTTACGGCACCAGGAATCCGAACGTATTGCCATATGGACGATTTAAAAAAGCACGAAACCGCGATTTGTAAACAAGCGTTCAGATATTAGACTTGATTTTTATCGGTATAACGTCGTATTTATTAGCGAGTACCATTTACCTAAAATCTATTTTTCAACTAGTGAATAAATTTGAAACGATGATAATATTTCAATATTTTTCTGAAATAAGTGAATTTTAATAATGTGACTATCCAAAAAAATATTCATTTGCATGCTTTCCTGTCACACCCCACGACCGGTTTTGTGCTGTTTGCACTATACACCATTACAGATAGCTGCCCTACACCACGCCTTTTTATCGACTAAACATTGGGGTTCCTGAGGTCAACATTAATCTCAAAACATTTATAGCAAAAAGCAGACCACGCTTTATCGGTGGCATTTAAACTTGTCCCGGAGATCTTCATGGAGCAGCTGAAAGCAGCACTCGCCATTTTTAGTTGGAGGCGGCGCTTTAACCTATCTCCATAAAAACCGTCGAGCGCATGTTATTTACACTTCATAGGGTCAATGATAAAGCATTTTATATCTCTTTCCAAACGTCTTAGTGTAGTTTAAGAGTGAGTATAGTATTAAAATAGCTGAATAAAGATATGAGACATGGCATCTTGGGTCACTAGATATACGATCATTAGAGATTTGTAGCACAATTAACATGAGCAACTAATAGGATCGAGTATAAAAATAGTTTGAAAGAGATCTAGTAAATTATCTCATGCAAATATTAGGTTTAAAGTTGAACCAACCTAATTCCACAGCAGAAGTACATGAACAATAATGATTTTCAACTTAAATATTCATTTGAATGCATTTTTATCACGCACAACTTAGTTTGTCTGATTTTGTGTTTTCCAAACCATTGCCTAAATTTTGAATTAGTAAAACTTCAAATAAAGCTGGTTTTAAGACAAATTTGTTAGCTAATTTTCATTAATTAGCATAATCTATCCAATATACAAATGATGTTTTTAAACAGAATCAACAGCTCCGGTCTCCGTCTTGATTTCTTCTTTGCCGAGGGTCTCTCTCCCTTAGTTATGGAAAAATGTACCTATGTTTTCTCTATTGATATGCGAGGGTGCCAAATATCACAGTTGTAAAACATTGCAAAATGGAGTACACTCAACTGATACAAGCTGTTGCATGCTTGATTCTTCGCAGTTAATCGCGAATAAAAAAGTGATCGAGTCTCAAATCAACTAAACACGTTATGCTCACATAGGTTTGTTGATTTGAAATGTCTTTGTGAAATGAGAAAATGATTATTCTAAGAGTTTCAGCGACTCAATACTACTATTGTTATTGCCACGTCTACAGACGTACAGCATCTTTTTTATAACTGATAAATTGCACGAAAAGCCAACATACTACGATGAATAATTTGCACTATCGCAGCGAATTTAAATAGCACAGCAATAAAATAGAGTCAGTGCTAGCAAGTTCAAGAGCTTAAAAAACAAATTCATCATATGATGAAAATAATTAGCCCAAATTAATTTCTATGATTCATGCATCTACCTGATGTTGTTCGTATTAAAAAAACCGTTTTTTTAAAGGTAAACACCACAATAAATACTGTGTTAGACGTCAGGAATTATGCGATTAGCATAATCAAAAAGCTCAGAATAATTGAATTTATGAATTTCCAGAACTAAAATAGAAAGTTTACAGATATTGTGTTGATAAATTTTATCTATTTCACACAAATGATTTTATATATGGCTATTTAAAACATGATTAAAATTGCTGCCAAATATCCTGTGTCATTGTTATATTTAAATTGGGAAAAATGATTAAGAGATCAACTTCGAAACGTTCATAGAAAAGCACGCTAGGAAATAGGTAGATAATTTGCGATGCTCTACTTTATAACCGACAACATGATATCAGCTCATGTAGGTTTTGTAAAAAATAGCTTCAATTTAAACTTTATAAAGTATAAACATTAACAATACCAATGACGTTAATTATATATACAGAGAAGCTAGGTGTGAAATCACTTGCATAAAGTTAAGCAGGTTGCCGCGTAGTCACCTACTAAACGTGGGCGAGATATTGTCATTTTGCTCAGACATAGAAAGATATACAGGCAAAGATTTCGTGACAGTGATACCTCAGCGTGTTGCTGCACGTAACAAACAATTATTCGCAATACTAATAGCACAATATTGAATGTATATTACAAAAGTACTGCATATTTGCACATCAGTGGAAAAATAATATAATATATAACGCATTGGAACGGAAACATTAAATAAAAAATACATACCATCCCGCGAAGGCCCAGAACCCTTGATAGAATGCATTAGCGAGTGCACTCGGCGAAGCATCGCTACCTTCGAAAGCATCTTTGAAACTTTGAACATTACCTGTAAATAATTATTACGGTGCAAAACTCACCCATTGCAAGATAATACGCTCCAAATCCAACGATGAGCAATAGAGCACAAACCTTACACAGGGTGAATACGACAGCAAGTTTCATTGCCCATTTTACTCGGTAGCAATTTATAAAGCATAGGGTCACTAAGAAAGTTTTATTAATTGATTGGACATACGCAACGCAAGGATTGCCACCAAGTGCAAAACAGATTTGGGGATTTCACAATTGAAAAAGAAAGGTCTCAGTAGATATTGAGATAACACAATCGAGTTGACTGCACAACTAACAGTTCCAATTAAGATGAAGGTGACCCATAGAGCGAGGAAAGCAAAGAATGAACCAAACGTTTCCAGAATGTAAATGTATTCACCGCCAGATCTAGGTAAAGTTACCCCGAGCTCCGCATACACTAACGCTCCAATTGCACTAAATACACCAGTGACTAGCCACATTATCAAGGACAGTCCCACTGATTGTGTATTTTGTAAAACTCCGACAGGGGATACAAAAATCCCAGAGCCAACGATTATTCCGACAACAATACTGACACCTTGTAGGATTCCTATCTCTTTTTTCAGACCAACAGCTTGCAATTTTTCATCCTTCTTTTTCTTCTTACAAATGCCAAACGCCATGATACCAAAGAAAATGTGCAGAAATTCAAAAGTAGACACGATTATGCACTTTTTCAAGGTTATTAACTCGATGAGCTAAACACTAGGTGAATAAAATTTCAAGCCCAATATGTTATATTATTTCAGTCAATGATGAGATTCTATATT
The DNA here is from genome assembly GCA_013407085.1 of Atriophallophorus winterbourni. Lineage (NCBI taxonomy): Eukaryota > Metazoa > Platyhelminthes > Trematoda > Plagiorchiida > Microphallidae > Atriophallophorus > Atriophallophorus winterbourni. The sequence goes on from JACCGJ010024712.1 coordinate 54,215, forward strand.
CACAAAAATTAAATGTGTTCCAGCTATATGAGTCATCTTATGGTTCATACACAATTTCTTCTAGTTGAAGTTCAAGTTGCAGTATCAGTATCAGCATCAATATCAGAGTGCGATAGTCGACCACGTCAAAACGAATGCTCGAATTTTTTCGGAGGTGTGCTTGAAACCACACGCTACTACCAAAATTGATGCGTAGGGAGCACAGGCGTAAGTACATATGAATGGAAGTTGGGAGAAGTCACATCGCCGAAAGTTGAGAGAGTTAAAGCATGTTGCGTGTCCAATCGAATGAAAAGACGATGAACAGCACTTAATTTTTGGTAGAGAAACGCTTTTTTGTCCTTCATAAAGATTTTCCAAATATTTTTGTGGTTTTTACCAACAATTATGGTTGGATTTAACCTTAAGGTTAATGCTCCGGAAAGAGCACCTGCCACCGTTCGTCCAGCCCACGTTTCAACGCATTTACTGAAGTTGCCGAGATTAGTTCTGCGGGAAGTGAGTTCCACGCGTTCACTTCACGGAGGCTAAAGAATTGCGTTCTGGATTCCAACAAAGTGTGCTGTTTACTTAGTATAAGACTGTGCCCTCTTATACCAACCAAAGGAGAGAACCGAAAGTCGTCGCATTCGAGACAAATTAATCCTTTGATAACCTTAAATGTCTCTGTATGATACTCCATAAGCTACCTCCTTCTGAGCGAGAAAAGTCCTAATGCTAATAGACGATTTTCATAGTTGGTGTATGCTAACAACTCGATCATGCGAATGGACATCTTCTGTGCCAATTCTTTCTGCTCTATATCCTACTGGTAATACGGCTTCCAATCTTTAATACAGTATTCTAAACGTGGTCATATTATTACCTAGTATAGGAGCAACAGCACCTCAGCTTTCACGCAAGTGAGGGTTGAACTTAGTCGGAAATGCTCTTTCCTAGCCACTTGAGATGCAGCCGCATATTGGTCAGCCCACTTAAATTTTGCGGAGAATATGATTCCTAAGTCTAGTATATTTTACCCTACTGAACTCCGTGAGGGCTGAGGGCGTACAGACAGTAATGTTGCCTGCCAGTGTATAGAGCAAGTGACTCTTCTCTAGGCTAAGGTGAAGGTTTCACTTAACCGCCCATGTCGTCACAGCTTCTACGTCGCTCATCAGATCGGAGTTATACGACACCATCATCAGCAAACATATAACTTGGTGATCACAGTTGGTTGTCTACATCATCAATGAATATTGCGGAACAGAAACGACCCCAAGACTGAGCCCTGGAGAACCCCGCTCGTTATATGCGCAGATGTGGAGTATGTATAATTCACCCTGAGAGTAAAGGAACGGTCGGTAAGGAATGCTCGAATCCAGCCTAGTAGATTTCCTGATACTCCTATTGCTAAGAGTTTGAGAAACAAGAGCCTGTGGTTGACTGAATCTAAAGCCTTACTAAAGTCGAAATAGAAGACTCCTACAGCTATACCATTATCCATCGTCTTGGTGATCTCGTTTAGAATGCTCAACAAGTTAGTCAGACATGACCTACATTTTAGAAAGCCGTGTTATACGGCATTCAGTAGAGAGTTTTTGGTTAGGTATCCACAAATTGTATCGCTTATCAACCTTTTCATAACCTTGCACAGTACACCAGTGAAGCTAACCGGGCAGTAATTTTTGGCCGCCGAAGAAGCTCCTCCCTTATGGAGAGGCACTACAACTGCTGTTCTCCAGTCCAAATAAAGGGTACCATGACTGAGGGATGATGTGAAAAGTTCTGTTATCGGCGCAGCTAATATAGGATCTAGCAGTCTAATCATTCGTGGATGGATGCTACCAGGCCCTGACGAATTGTTATATGTTAGTCTGGATAATATAGTTTCGACATTGTATACCTAAAATGTAAGGTCACTGCAGAAGGTGGCGTTCAGTGAGCGCACACTGTAGTGATGGCGCAGATGCGTTTCAGTTATCATCCGTTGGTTACACGCTTTGAAATTACAAGGAAAACAACTGAACCTTTTCAGTGCTTGCAATAACGGCAGAGCCACCGTCTTTTCTCAAATTACCTACACCTCTTCGTGCTGAGCTTATAGAATGAACGTAGCTGTAATATCGTTTCGGATGAGTATTGGCCTCTTGAGCGAGTCTCACGAACGCTACAGGAGATTGAGTCTGACAACCATTTAGGTTTACCATTTTTGCGAACCGGTACGAGAGGAGCGAATTGATCCTGATGTTGAAGAACGTTATTCTTGATCTGCCCCTATATCACATTCACATGGTCAATGTTTTGCCATGGGAGTAGTGCTGCTACATAAAATAAGTCATCAGGGTCGATCCTATTCAGGCACCGAGACACCTTAAGTGGATGTTAACCAAACGACAAGAGTAACTTACAGGCTAACACTACATGGGCGCTCTTTTTTAGTGGTGGTAGGAAGACCAAATGTTATAAAGCGTTTTCAACAGTTGAAATAACTAGGTTAAAAGTAGACGGAGACTGACCTATGCGGGATGCAGTTGCTTCCTTTACGTGTTGCTGAAGTGCATGGGAGTGTAGCCAGTCCAGATAATCGTTCGCCTTTCCTGGAGCATGCGAGTTTTGGTATTCTCAGTTTTTCCGGGTAGGTTAAAATCGCCGAAAATTACAACACGTGGTGCTACGGCTAAAAGAGACGAAAGCTCAATTTGCAAAGAGCATCTTTTTCCAAACTAGCGCTTGGCAAGGCATATATTAAATGCAAGTCCGTTGTAGAAAGAGAAATACTTATCTCATAACGAATAGCGTTATCAATAAGGAGCAAAGCCCCTTCTGCTAGCTTACCAAGGGGTCAATCGCTTCTTACGGCGCTAAACTTGGTCATCATGAGACAACCATGATTCCGTGACACCCACAATTTTGTAGTGGGTGTCGTCAACTATCCTGAGGAATTCAGCACATTCATTTCTAATGCTACAAGCGTTTGTATAGAAGAGAAGAGAACTATCACATGGGACCAGACTCCCGGTGTTAGGGCTACCTAAGAGCTATTTGTCCTCGAACGTAATACCCTAGGTTGCTTTGCGTTTTTGAAGGCTGTATTTTATCAAGATATAGAGCATTCCTTTTTGGAACGGATGACAACTCCTGGCATTTAGTTTCATCTTCGTGGTCTGTATCACTACAACTTAATGACGATTCATCCGCTAAAGGACATAGCTGAACGGTGGCGCTATTCAATGTTGTATATAATTTTTGGTGTAAGCGTCATCGTCACACTATTGTCAGTTACCAAGTTTCGCCTCTGGAGCGTATACGGTGAGCTACGATTAACACCTAACTTTGACTTTCTAGCTCTAATTGGGCAAAACGTTTTCTTGTGTGGCATGGTGTCAGGTTGCACGATGCACTTACCCAAAACGAGGTTAAGTTTATCAGCTTTTGAAAAAAAGTAGTCGTGATCGAACTGCTTTGTAAATCCGATTACAATTAGCCGCGGCGATCTGGTAGATGCGTCGTTTGGGCCACCCCTCCATTTGACGACCCTGTGAACCAGCTCCAGCGGAGTATTCGGGGGCATACCTGAACCACAGAGTAGGTTGATAATTTTTCTGCGGTAATTTTTTTACGAGCCTTTGGGCCTCGAATGAAAGACTCAACCTGCGTCAAAATTAGGACATTTTTGGACGGTGTTGAGCTACCTTGGTTTCTAGCTTTCAGCTCAGAAACCACTTTTCAAAAATTGTGGAATTCCTGGGCAAGTGCGCGGAAATTCTTTGTCGGGCTAGTGTGAACCACTTGATATGTTTTAACTTGCTCTCATGTAGCCTTTGGAGGGCAGGAGGATGGCGATGGTTTCTCCTTCTGTGCTCTCAGGTGAGTGGTATGCTGGCTGGATGTAGACGGGACCACAGACGTAGCTACTTCGGCAAAAGTTTTGGGCTTCGGTGTCGGAAGTGCAGGAGTATGCTTACGTTCCTTAAGACGCTTACGCTCTTACACCGAAGTTCCTACGGACCATATGCAGTCAGCGCATAGCCATGAAAGCCATCGATGGGCTGCTTAAACCTTAAATTGAGCTGACGGCAGTCCAGAGCATTTGGGATATGCCCAACGCAGGCACACGTCGCACTCTTAACATTTTGAAATATTTTTGATGCAGCTAGAGTAGCGGCGAAGACGTGAATTTGGAATCATTTTGCATATTTAATAGATGAACTCACAAGATTGATTAATTTCGAAAATATGAGCAGCGTGGATGCAATATTCAAACCGGGCTGCAGGTGGCTAAAATCAAATCACGCTCTCAGATTTACTTCCACGGCATGCGGTTGAGCATACGAAACTTCGATACCGAGTATACAGTTCGTGCGGTTCACATGCAAATTAAGTTGGTGGTTCACTTCACCAGCACGATTTTTTTATTTTTTTGACAAAAATTGGAAATAGATTATGACATTTAGCCTTTAATTCCTCTTAAAATTTAGTGAGGTTTATTATACCATCTAAGAGCTTATTCCGGTGGTCAACCACGAGGATTTTTTAAAAGTGATCACGTACTAGCAACTTGGGTTTAATCTTAGGAAGTTTTTTTCAATTAACCCTTGTTGCTTTTCAGGGGCATGCTTCACTAATTTAGTAATATAATTGCCCATGAGACATTTTAGAATCTTAAAGTCTTCTATTAAGTCGCCTTGCAGTCACCGTATTTTTAGTGATAACAGATCGATGTCCGTGAGTATTGTCTCTAATGTTTCAGCTGTCTGACCATCAACCATCCTAGTTTCAGAAAGGCGGTATGTATTTTTAGAACTGTGCCAGGGATTGAACACAGTATTTTACGTGAGGCCGCAAGACTACATCTTAGGGGAATAAAGATAGAAGGTTTTCGGCATGACAACGTTAAGTGCAGTATGAAGAATTCTATGTAAGCCTTGGTTGTTGTTTGAGAAATTTGAGCAGACCACTTAAATTCTCTTGTAATGGTAATGCCGAGATCCTTCAGTTTCTGAGCAGCAGCGATGCTGATATTTATTTCACTTACTTCTAGTTTTGTTGTCGCCAGACCAGTCGTCAAAACACAACTCTTCCTGAGGTTTATAGGCCTGTCTCATCTCTATTTACACTCGACTACGTATTCTAAATATCAGATAAGCGTCTATTTACTGTTGGTTCCCAGGATCTCAACATCATCAACAATAAAGTAATCAACCTGAGCTCAAGCAGGCTGTCACGTCGTTTACAAAAATAAGAAAAATTTGTTGACCATGCATTGAGACTTTTGGAATACATCTGAGTATGATCGATTTCTCCGAGCACACCCCTGTAATTCTAAGCTGTTACTATGATTGGTTAAAAAGCTGTCTAATTATCAATGAAGTTCACCTGTAATGCTACATATCCTTAGCTTGTGCAGAATTTACTTAAGGTTCACGGAGTAAAAGGCTTATTGAAAATCGAGGTTACATACATCAATCAATATCCCTTAATCGAGCTGTAATGTTACTTCATCACGAACGCTCAGTAGATTTGTTAGGCATGATCTTCGTTTCCAAAATCGGAGCCGGGCATCGCATAGTAAAGAATTGGCTACGAAATGATACATATCTTGATCAGAATGGTTAATTTCTGAAGCACTTGCTAAGAATGCTAGTCTGGCTAACTGATATATAATTGCGTATATCCTAACTAAGACCCTTTTTGTATGCCGCCGATGGTTTCCATTTAGTCGGGAGTATATCATGGAGTAAGGCTGCAGCAGAAAGATTGCTTATTGCAACGCTAATTATATCTGCGAGCGGTTAAAGTATAGCCAGATGTATACCGTCAGGAATAGCTGACTTAGTTTTAACCCGCTGCGACATAACTGTTGTGACAATTTCCTGATGAAGTTAAACAGAGCTAAAAAGATGCCCGCTGCACTCGTTATGTCTGAATTTTTACCTGAATTACGTGAATGAACACTGCAGAAGAATGTATGAAAAGCGTCGGCTTTTTTCTAACGGCAAAGCAGCGATGCCATCTTGAAGCTCTAACGTACCTATTTCTCCTCTTAGAGATCGTTTGGATTTAGCATAGCCATTAAAAGATTTCAAGTTAATCTATACTTTTTGGCAAATCTGGATTCAATGTCATTTACAGCTTTCCTTTGAAACGAAACAGTTGAACTTCTAGCCTGTGTGTACCGCAGTCTAGATCTGTGTTCCAGAGAATTTGTAAGCTCACCAGCTACGGTCACGCCGTCTGATATCCCTACGAATAGACACGCTCAAATGTTTGTTTCTCCTTTCGTTCTCACTGTTTTTAGAGAAGGAAAAGTTTCCTGAAGTTCTAAATATTGCCCTCTTGTAATATATCAATGGGCTGCAATTCGTCTGGTTCTCAACCATGCTCATGCAACCATTGTTGTTGGATATCTTCACTTGGAGAGTATGGTGCACTAAATTCCAAATAAATAATTACGGTGTATTCGCTCTATTTTATCATAGTAATATCTATTTCACGTGACAATATAACCAAAAATAAATTTGACGGAATTTCTCCCGACCTGAAGATTGTAGGTCCTCCGTGTGCTAACTGACGAGCACCATCAGTGGTAAAGCAGTTAAAGACGTCGCGCAATTAGTCTACCTCGGCAGCCTTGTTTTAATAATTGGTGGCACGGACGAAGACAAAATCGCCAGGATCGGTAAAGCAAGATACGCGTTCATAAGCAACGTCAAATCCGTGCTACTGTATTGATCGAAATCCTGGCGAGTGACAACAAAGTCTTCTGGCCGCATGCAATCATTCCACAATAATTGCCTTCGTCGAATTATTGGGGTAAAATGGCCAGAAAAAATGAGGAATCAAGACCTGTGGCAGATTGTTGCTGAGGACCCAATCGCCCAGCAGATCAGTAGAAGAAAATGGAGATGGGTTGGGCACACCTTGCGGAAACCTTATGATGACATCACGAGTCATGCTCTGGAATGGAACCCAATCGGGAAGAGATGGGTCGGACGCCCGAGGATATCTTGGAGGCGCTCGCGTGAAGAGAAAATCCGCAAGTGTGGAGTTAACTGGAACGACATCAAACTAGCTGCTATGGACAGACCAAACTGGAGACAAGTTGCCGAGGCCTTATGTTCCTCCAGGAACTCAAGGTATTAAGTCAAGTCGAGTTGGCATGCTGATAAAAGACTCTAACACGAAACCAGTTTAGATATGCCACTCAGCTGGCTCTGATGTAGAAAGTTCGGTACACCAATCGATGCCCTGAAGATTAAAGTCTCACAAAAATAAGAAATGCGTTGCGAGGTGTCCCTCAGTAATTGATCGTTTAGTGGCGAAGCAGCCGGGTCTATATAAACATAAACAAGTTGGAGTCTCCTCCCAGCGACAGAAACGTAATATCTAGGTTATTTGGATTGTGTGAGGAAAAATCTTAATAGATGTCTCACAGCGAAGAAGGTTTTCATTTATCATTATTGCCACATCCTCTCCGGTAAACCAATAACCCTAACCAAAGATAGATGGAGTATTTATTTGATATAAATTAGGGAAGATGTTAATGTGATTTCATACACCATTCGGAAATGGCATTCAAATCGACCTGGTTTTCCTGTGCATCTAGTTGAATCTTTCTCTACTTATTACTTACACTGTACTCATTTGTGTACAGTACCCGGGCATTTTCATGTCGCACATCTTTTATTCCACCTTTACTTGGTTCGTAGCTCCGTCGTTGATTCCCTGTCTTGATATTGGAGCATTGAATAACTGGTTAAACTGCGAATGAGAACGAGCATGTACCGACCTAATAGCCGTTGTTTATATATTTTCCTCTTTCATGTGCATGCTGAAAGCTATTCTTGCTTATTTTCTGGCGTAGTGCCTTGAGATCTTGACATGCGTTTTATTGAAAACGAGTTTAAATCGCACTCGTATATTACTGGCGGATGATGTTTAGGCACATCATCGATAACTACTACAGCAGATGGCTTATATATATTATTTTCGCTGATTCTGATTCCCGTAACGGGAGTTTTCAAGCCGGTCAAGGGCGTTTTTGAACGAGCCCAAGAAAAGCTTGTTCAGGCTCTGTGTCTGGGACAACTTTGAATCGCTCATTTGCGTAGATTTCAAGGTAAATAATTTTCGAATGAGGCGTGTTGCTGACAATTTGGTATACAAATTCTACGAGAAACGGGCGGTCGCTACTTACTGTTGGGTTACAATAGGCCTACAAGATGAATTCTTTAAACCCGGAAGTTAATTGTTGCTGCCATGCGCAAAACCTTCTGAATTCTGAAACGGTTCATTTGCCGCCAGAGTTTACTTTCGCGAGTAAACGGCTCTTGCCGATTTAGAATGAGCGGAGCAAGCCAACTAACTTGCTCAGCCAGGTTATTTATTAGCCTGTCTGAAGTAAAGTAACCCAGTACGCTTAAATATCCTACTTTCCATTTTTTCTTTTTCAATTCAATTAATTTTAATGGTCTAAAAAGCATATAGTATTACAAAAACAGCAGAATAATATGGGAATTACGAATAACATAGGCAGGAAAAACGTGATTCGCTTGCTAACTGAACATTTCAGGAATCAGGTAAAAATCTATAGAGCAGAAACTTTTCAATCGTTTGGATGGCCCATGTAAATCCATGGGGTCAAGATGTATAGTTTAATTCGATGCATGGGTGTAAAGTTCAAAGTTTTTATGGTGTAGGATATATAGGTTCAATGTTTGGATTAGTGGACATGAATTTGTCTAAGTTCAATGTGAATATATCCAAGTTGGATAAATGTGCAACCTTATAGGTTAGGGATTTCCGGTTAAAACATACACGTACAGAACAAAAATACCGTCGACAGTTTAGTCTCTAGTTATAAATAAGTACTCTGGGTCTTAGTCATGACTCCGGGTGGTTTAGTGCGGTAGTCGTTTGAATAGTTTATTCAGGGGATGGTTAAGGGTATTCAATAAATTGAACATAAGAATCAAATCACCTCCGAGACGGCGGTAGCGAAAGTCGAAGAGAGTAAGAATTGTAACATGATCTTCGTATTGTTTTTGCTTTGAACCCCGTACAAGCATGGTGATTCGATGATATATTATCTGCAAGAGGCTGATGTCCTTCTGTAGCCAGGGTGACCTAGCATGAACAGCATACTCCATGGTTGACCTCAGGTACGTATTAATTATTCGATGAACTGTTTGTTTCGTGAAACTCCCGATACACTTCTGACTGGATTAAGTTTCATTGAAGGGGTATATTTCCCAAACAATTTCGGCGTGACAAAGAAGAGTTTGCAATTTCGGTGTTCATAATCTTGGCCGAGGTCCTTAAAAATCACCCCTCGCGTTCCGCTTACACCACTACATACGCATTTCAGAAATCTATTTTGCAATCAGTATAGTAATGCTTGAAAGAAATGCTGGATCATTTTGGATGCGTTCATCTTATCACACACACGTACATCACATGTGATGCATTCAACTACTTTTTCACACAATCGACTAAAATGCACGAATATGATGCCTCGGGCACTGTCTGTTTTTTATATAAAAATTTGAATATGTAATTGTGTTTTTTTCAAAAAAACATATAATAATACATTAATTCTAGTTATGCTGTGTGCTTAATACAAAAATTTGTTTATCAAATTCAGAGAAAATAGATTTGGAAATGAATTGTTACACACAGCGTGAGAAATGCAACAAAGTTGAACGTAGCGTTATTGATTCAAAATTCTAGTTAAGCTTTTTAACATATTTGCAAATGATTTTGAAAAAAACGTTGTATGGTTTATCGGTCGGTAGTTTGTGACTACGTGTTTCAAGCCAGATTTGCATATATGTGTAACAATTGAGTGTTTAAATTCTACCGTAAAGGTTCCAGAGTCGATAAATACGTTGAATAAGTTAACCAAGTGAAGTTGAAATTCTTGCCACAAATTTTGCTTATGGCTGAATGTATGTCTAATATGTCAGGTTTAACATTGACTGCAGCTTGCTGACAAAATTTGCTTATGTGACTCAGATTCATACTCAATGTATTCGGGTTAACAGGCGAGGGATTTTGACTGGTTGCATGAACGTAGTTCGAATTCTTGTAAGTTGAGTTGAAGTATAGAATTCATTCTTCACACATAGCATTAGGGGAATTGATCATTGTCTAAGCTACGAAATAAATACAATTGTTGACAATGAAATGTAGGTTGCTAGGTGAGTTGGATGATCTTAATTTAAAAAGCCTACTTATTTATTACAGCTTATCCTGATTCATATTGGCCATGTTTTCACCGGTTCTAAGTGTGTTGTCTAAAGCATGACTGTGACTTCTTGATAGATCATAAGAGCAATGAAGAGCGGAAATGTCATGCGTTATCATAGCAACCAAATTTAGCTCCATTATTTTATTTCCTATTTTCCGGCATTTCCATAATTTTATTAGTCTGATGAGCTTAGGTGTGTCTTCATAATTAATTTTGTAATTATTGAATGAAATTTTTAATAGGCCGTTGTGAAATCACTAGAGGTAAAGATTCGACTCCAGTCTTCTGTTCTTAATAATTCTGAAATTAGATTGCAGTTAATGTGGTTGTAGGTTTGCTTAACATTAGATATATTAGAAGAGTTGTCAGAAGCATCGTTGCATGGTATTTTGAATGATAATATTCTATGATGACCGTCAGGAATCGATGGAATTACCTCCAGGTCATTTCAAGTATATTTGTCAATAAATTGCTTATATCCTAGTAATTCTAGCGTTCTGATAAAGGCGCATAGCAATTGTGATGCGCAGGATCCTGCCAGTTTAACTTTAGCATGTTGAAGTCACCAGCAATGAGTTCATATTGTGCGTGGTGTGAAGATGCTTCAATAAACGCATGAATGATAGATTAAGCGTGGTAAATCTATCAGCTGTACACCTGGAATAAACAAAGATATAAGTACTAACACTACGTTTCAACTTTGAATTATTCCTTGAAATGTGGTAATTAGGAACCAAAAGTGTTGAGTTAGGCTGGTCCTCTCATATTCAGGTTTCACTTACATTAATAATGTTGACCAAGTGCGAAATGTGAGAAGCTTTCAGTGTATCCATTTCAGGTTTGATTGATCTGGCATTATAAGTAGGATATTAACATAAAATGGGGCGAGCTTAAAAGAAGTGAAGGTAGAATTTAGGCAAAAATTTAGGACAAGGAATCTTCAATTTATTATTTTTGGAAAAATGGGTATCGCCATAAAAAGGCATGTATGACAAAATTGGGGCGTATATCGGTTGTAAAATGGAGGGTTTGGAGTCATGTAATCAGAATCCTAAAATGGTTGTGTATCATGACCAGGTTAGTAAAGGAGGCGGTGTTTATGAAACCAGGCATAGTCAATAACGAGGAGCTGTTATACTGCATAGGGCAGCATGGTAATAACTCTTCATAACTGGACTCGAGCCGTTGATAATGGTTACCCTATTCATTGTTGTTACCTGGATATGTCTAAAGATTTCGACTGAGATAAACAGAGTATAGTGCTACACAAATTGGATCAGCTCGTGGTTGGTGGAGGATTGTTGACCGGGATACAGCATTTGTTTACTGGTACAATTTTGTGGGTTAGAGTTGATGGGGCACTTTTTTCACAGTAAAATTTACAAGTGGAGTGCCTCAAGACTCAGTCTTGGGGCCAATAATCTTGTTGTATCTGGGTACGTTCAACTTTGTTGCATTTGCCACACTCAGTTACAAACTTTTACGTATTTTCACCGTTTCACAGTTGTACTGTAAAATAGAAACTCAATTTTACTTATATTCGAAACTTTAAACACACAATTCATTATTGCACCCCTTGCTGATTATTTACTTCCGTAATAAAGTCAGTATTCCGTTTTTATCTTGCATCACCGTGTTTTACCATTTTTCAACTATGAATAATAAAACTGTTTGTATTAACGTGAAACGTGGCAAAAAGTAGCCAAAGGTATTGAGTGCAATGCTCGCAAGCGTTGAGCCCACCCTGGCTGCTCAGCTATACATAAATCCCACTATGGGCTTTATGCGAAATTCCGCTGGCTTCCGTGGTATTGTAGTGATTGTCAGGCAAACGAACGGCAACCTAGTGTGACGCTAGCTAGGCGTCGGAATCCGTGTCCGACCAAACTTATGCATCAGTCGCGCGGTCCAATTTAGTCCTTGGGCGGACTTCGGCGGTCAAAAGGCCAAACATTCGAGCCAGTTATCCCGCCCTCCCGTGCCATCCACCTCTGTCAAGGCCAAAAATAAACCTAAGCATTCTAAAAGGCGGGTGTTTAAAGGCTCTAAACCACTACTAACCGACGCTAACGTCACTCTGGTCAAGCAATCACCTACTAGTCTTTGACTACCTTCACGAATGGTGTCTAATACAGCAGGCACCCCAAGATGGCAGGCTAAGACTACTAATTCCGGTAAAAATGAAAAGCAACCTACAAATGTTGTCGGTTCCAACGTCATGGATCAAATTATTTCGGAGCTGAATAGTCGTTGGAAAAAAATGAATCATTACATGGCCCATCTTCGGCTCGAAAAAATAGAACTCGTAATGTTCTAGTTTTCAATCGTGCCGAGCCCTTCATCAAGGAATCCAAATCTCGTAGAGATTTGGACCGCATGTGTATCCACGATCTCTTTCGCATGGTTGGGATGAAGCCTTCCACTCCCACGGTGCGAGTTCATCGTGTGGGTAGATGGAAGATGGACAACCGGCCTCGACCGATTCTAGTCGAGTTCAAATTTCAGGCAGATCGCGATGTGTTTTTGTCTAAGGCGGAACACATAACTAACGCCACTTTAGACAAACTCCAAGTGAAGTCTGACAACCCTCCTTTTGATAGGAGGCAGTACACTGTTGCTCCGACTGGGATTAACTTAGCTGTAGGGTCATCCGCTCCCCATCAGCCTGAAACGAAGCCGATCGCCAATGCATCAACAACGATCGTACCGGAGCGTGCATCACCTATGATCTTGCTATCAGGTGCGCACGACGATCTGCTTAGCTTGAATGAAGAAGGAAGCCAGTCAAGCCTTTCTAGTGGCAGCTCCCATGTTATGAATGAGGGCTTAATAGTTAGGCAACGTTCCATTACCGTCGTGCAAGATGCACACGATATTGCTTCTCCTGCATTAAGCAGTACGCCAAAAAACGTGCAGCTTCCTCGGGTGCTTCGACCGAGGGCAAAGCACGACTCAGCTTAGAAGCGCGCATATCCAGTGCCACTGTGTTGTACGCTAATGTGTGCAGCATAAGAAATGAGTGGTCTGAACTTTCTTTTCGTGTAGCCGACACACACCCTAGAGTTATAGCGCTGTCTGAAACCTGGCTGTCTGTGGTTGATTTTGTGCAGCTAGTATCAGCTAACAGTATCTTGTCATCAGATGCGATAGACCTGGCGATAAAAGAGGCGGGGGCGTGGCTCTTTTGCTTGAATATGGTCTGCACAATACGGGCCCAGGGTTATCACTTGCTATTGAAAATGTCCAAGTTGTTACTAGAGACCTGACTTGCTACAAGTCAGCACTGGCGATTGCTTGTGTTTACGTCACGCCCTGTGCAACCATACAGGATTTTACGCAGCTTATTGAGACACTCGACGGTTTGTTTCACTCAGCTCACAGTGTACTTATCTTGGGTGATTTCAACCTCCCAGACATAGATTGGCCTGTCCACACTGGTCTAGTCACACAGCAATCTGAAACCTTTCTCGAATGGCTCCATAATCATGCGCTGCACCAGCACGTCAATGATCCTACAAGGTTTCGCCATGGATGCACTTCATCCACTCTTGACTTGGTATTGTCGTCCCATCTAGAAGCCATCAACCATTTAAAGTACCTACCGCCGCTCGGCAAAAGTGATCACGTAATGATAAGCTTCGATCGATTTTGCGTTTCCACAAACCTTTCTCTCGTCCTAGACGCAATTTTAGGCGTGTTGACTGGGTTTTACTCTTGCAGACTTAAAAATCTTCCTTTCAGTTATCTAGCGATTCAAATGTAAATGAAAACTGGGATAGAATTTCTAAGTATCTAAACGAGTTACAAGACAAGCACGCTCTGCTGCATTATGTGAGAATGCATCGAAGGCCACCCTGGTGGTCTCCTCGAGTCCGTAGGTCTACCCGTAAACGGGATCGTCTATGGCGGCAATATAAGCTATCCCTTACTTCTGGTTCTTGGGCCCGCTACAAAACCGCTCGGAATGCCTGTGTTAAATTACAACGTGTGCTCAAACAGGATTTTGAGTTATCTCTAGCTAGGGATGCTAAATCCAACCCGAAAGGTTTTATAGCTACGCACAGTCAAAATGAAAAACTAGGGAAAACATAGGGGATTTGAAACTGGAGGACGGAAAAGTTGCCGATACCGACCTGTCTAAGGCGACTGCCTTCTCAGGGTTTTTCATTAGCGTTCAATGACGGGATAATTCTTCAAACGCACCGTCAGGTCTGCTTAACCTGACACCAGGTGTCCATGTATTAGATGAGTTGTCCTTCAATGAGGCTGAGGTGTTTTACGCACTTATTCATGTTCGGGTCAACAAATCTGAGGGACCGGACGGCATCTACTCAATTATGCTTGAAAGTCTTGCCTGAGTGCTTGCCGAACCGTTTTGCCAGCTCTTCAATTCATGCCTGCAACTAGGAGTTGTTCCCAGTAAGTGGAGGGAAGCCATAGTCGTGCCAATACACAAGGGTGGTTGCAGGTCAAATGTTGGTAACTATAGACCGGTCAGCCTGACTAGCACCGTCTCGAAAGTAATGGAAAAACTGCTGCGTGATAGAATCTGTCAGCATCTTTGTCGGCATTCTCTGTTGAGTGTAACTCAGCATGGATTTCTTAAGGGTAGATCCTGCCTGACTACCTTCCTGAGCTTTCTCAATACTGCCACTAAAAGGATGGATGAAGGGAAGCCTGTCGAAGCCCTCTACCTAGACTTCAGCAAGGCTTCCGATTCCGTAAATCACCGCCTTCTAGAGATTAGGCTTGCAGCCAAAGTCATACGGGGTAGTTTACTTGCTTGGATAAACGCCTTCCTTACAGGTAGGATATTCCGAGTAAGAGTAGGATCTACGCTGTCGAATCAAACCGACGTGATCAGTGGCGTACCCCAAGGTTTGGTACTTGGTCCTCTTCTATTCCTGATTTTCATCGATGACTTGTCCTCTGAATTGAAGTGCCTATGCTTCATTTTCGCGGATGATGTGAAATTCATCGGATCAACGGATGAAGATACCTTGATGCACGACCTTGAGCGGGTCATAAACTGGTCATACCAGTGGGATCTCCCACTGAACCTAAATAAGAGCCACCTCTTGTCAACACTGGTTGATAAGATTCCGGTCCAGGTGGCGGGGAATTCCCTCAGTGTTAACGCCACACAGTGTGTTTAGGATTTAGGTGTACTGGTTAGGGCTGACCTCAAATGGGAGGACCAATGTGCCGCTGCGGCTCAGCGTGCACGCAAGGTACTTTTCGGCTGAAATCAGTTCTATCGAGCAGAAGACCTGATGAATTCCTGCCACTGTATAAGGCATTAGTTCGGCCGCATCTTGAATACTGTTTTCAGGCGTGGTGTCCTCACTACAGAAAGGACATCCTTCGACTTGAAAGCGTACAGCGCCTCGCAACTCGCATGATTGAGGGTCAGCGAGGGAAACCGTACGCTGTGCGCCTAATGTCTCTCGATCTTTTCTCCCTTAGGCGCCGTCGTTTAAGAGGTGACTTAATAGAAACCTTTAGGATCTTGAAGGGTTTGAGTGGCGTGCAAATGAACGACTTCTTTACCTCAAGCCCCGAGCTGGGCACCCGGGGCCACTCACTTAAAATTGCTAAGAAACGATGTCGGCTAGACTCCAGGAAACATTTTTTCAGCCTCAGGGTTGTTAACTTCTGCAACATTCTTCCAGCAGAACTTATATCCTGCAGTACCGTGTCTAGTTTTAAGCAGGGTTTGGACCGCAACTGGGGTAAGTTATTTCCTGAATACTCTCCTTAATTGCTATACAAGCTTAGGTATTTCATCTTTTAGCGTTATCCCGTAAATAAATTGAGGGCTAGAGTTCTCTGTGTTTTTTTTATTTTATTATACACAATGCTACTTCAGCTGACCTCTCACCGTGCTGGTGAAGAGAAACTGAGTTTTCTTTTTCCAGCATCGGCTATAAAGCGGTGCTTCCTAAGTTCAACCCGGATAATCTCTTGGCTCCGCGATCGGCGAAGTTCTCAAATAGACAAACAAATAAACGTTTTGGTAGTGGTGTGTGCTTCTCTGCAGCTTTCCACCGAAAGAAATTCTGGACGCTCGATTGGCTTGTTAGCCACATACTGTCCTGTGCAAACTGAACTGAACTGAACTGAGGTCATTTAATAAAGAAAACACTAAATTTGTAAATCAATCTCAAGCTAAGGGAAATCAGTAAATATATTGTTGCGCTCACATCCCCTCACACACACACACCACAACCCGTTTCTAGCTGTTTCATCTCATCAGGTGAAGACAGTAAGATAAGATTCAGTGAGCCTTGAAACAACGGTGAATTATTAAGCAAAGTTAGATATTTATGACTGTGTTGTGTAGAGTTCTCACAAAAGAACCATAAATTTTAAATACAAAATCACAAAGTGATTCCTGGCCAAGTGCTCGAGGCACATGTAAAATTCCAATATATTGTGGTGTTCACATTCCTCTCAATTACACTACATAACTGGTTTCTGTAAGTAAAGTGTTTTACCGGGTGATAGTGAGGTTTTAAATATGAAATGTTTCGTAGACTTCATCCGTATATCTCATATGTCAAATAAATTGACATTTCATTGACATTTACGTTGAGATAAATATTAAGTGTGAAAGCTGAATCGAAATCGTGAGCATTAATTTAATGAATTAATTCACGCGGGAATTTAAATTTTTATCAATAGGCACTATTCCCTAGTTTAATTGAATTCATTATATAACGTTTTATAGAATACCTGTAATGTTTTGACATTCAGTTCAAGTTTCATATAATCCATCTTAATTAGGTACTGTGTCTTAATATAGCAACACCGATTCGTACGTAAATGTTACACCTTTGTGGCTCATCCATCGTACGTAAATGTTACACCTTTGTGGCTCACCATCGAAAGTCTTCGTCTAAGTGACAAACCTATGTTACAGGGATAATGTAAATGAGACCAGTCTTATCTTGTTTGCACTTTGAGTGATTTTGAATAGGATCAACAACTGCGATCGATATACTTAAAAGCTTCGTTTGATATTCAAACAAATTATTCATTATGTTTTCCTAACTTACATACTTTGAAAGCAGCTCCATTTAGGTTCCTCAAATGTTTGACTATTCTCGTTTATCTTAGCGGAACAACTTGTAGATCGTTAGTTTATAACATTTATATCTGTCCGAATACTAGTTGCCAAGCTGTTAGTGGACGATGAAACACAACGCTAACAAAGTAGGCTCAGGTGTTTGAAAGCGATTAGTATCGATTATATTAATAGTTTTTCTATTTCATATACTGTTTGCGATGATTTTCGCTAGTTTTCTTACCGATATTTTTTATTATAACAAGCAACATTCAATTTTAACACCCATTGTAAACTGATTATTATCAGTAAGTTTACAGTCTATTTTTGTTTTATAAATCTTCAGCTGAGATATCATTTGTTATATATCGGTGCAATTATTGATCGTGTCTCGAGAAGAAATTCAATTCGATCTTTCGGTTTGTAAGATCAGCCCTTAAAGCCCATCGAATGTTTTCACATTGATACGAGACGCTGCGATATCGAGCAAGTGGATATCCAACACCAGCGTTCTGCCCATAAGATGCAGAGAAACACCACAAAATCCATACACTGAGAGCCATGAAAGAAATTGTTGTTAATGAAACAATTGTTAACAAAATTTGTAAAACCGGCAGCAGTGTTCATGCAGATTCGTTCGTTCAATTTATCCTGCTCGGGGGGTATGTAACCCACACAGTCCACCAATATCCGGAACTGTTAAACGTCAAGCACAAAAATTATCGAGTACTATTTTCAACGTATACAAGATTCCACAGGGCGACATTTCATTTATCATCACAACGACACGCTTCGATTGACATATATGTGTCTCATGTACGTTGGACAGAACTTGCATTATGTTGCATGGCATTACTCTTTGTTCTTTTGACGGTTAATGCGATTTGCGTACGGATTGTCAACGGTCAACTGGTTTCCGCACACCACTGTCAATTTAGATGGGATAGCTGTAGTATGTCGTTCCGTTTCAACAAAGTTGATTCTGGATATATTGCGTATATAAATTGAACCCATATATTCTACACCTCAAAAGCATTGAACTTTGAACCCATACATCGAATTAAGCTATACATCTTGACCCCATGGATTTACATGTGCCATCCAAGCGATTGAAAACTGTTTCTGCCCTATGGATTTTTACCTGAATCCTGAAACAAATCCAGTTTTTACTTCCTATGTTATTCGTTATTCCCATAATATTCTGTGGTTTTTGTAAAGCTATATGCTTTTTAAATCGAATCGAATTCAATTAAATGCCTCGTTTTTATTCATAATTTACGAAGGAGGCAGAATGTGACAACTGCCTACCATTTCTGGATGTGAACGTGCGATGAACAGAAACAGGAAACCTATAAACAGGCATATACAGGAAAGGAACACACACGGATCAAATTTTGAACTATAAAAGCAAGCTCCCAGCCACCCACAAGCGAAGGTGTGTCCGAATACTGTTCAACCGCGCAAAAACGCACTTCAGTAGCGACGAACTCAAGAAAGAAGAGGAGAAATATTTATTAAAACTCTTCCGGATGGATGGATACCCAAAGGAGTTCATCATTCGCAACATATACTCGACATCCCAATCGCGTATGAAAAACACGAACATGGCAAGGTTAACCATACCCTATATACAATATATCTCGGAGATTACGGCAAGAATACTACGCCCACTTGGAATTAGTTTAGCACACAAGCCAGCTTCTACACTGAGAAGCAAACTAATCAAGGCCAAGGACACGCTGGCTAAAGAAGAAAGAAACAATGTCGTATATAGTATCCTGTGTTCCGATTGTAGGAAATATTATATCGGACAGACTGAAAGAAGGCTGGAAACAAGGAGACATGAGTACAAACTGGCTACACGACGACATGACCACAAATCAGTAATATCGGCACACATGGATCGAGAAGGTCACGAATTCAATTGTGATAGCACAGAAATATTCGCAAAGGCAGAACTCGTCACTTTCGAGAGTTCCTCAAAGCGTGGTATTCGACAACACCATCAATCAATGTACACATTCATTTGGATGGGGTCTACGGACCAATGAGTACACGCCAACTAGGACATTCAAGAATTCTAGCCAATCACAGTAGATGAGGTCAAAACACAGCAACAAAATTCGAATGATGCCCACCGCCTAGTCGCTTGGAAAGAAGTTTCGCGTATGAAGTCATCTAGTTTGATTACGAAACGTCTGCAGTCAACGATAGCAGCTCGGAGAACAACTATGAACTACAACGGTTTGTTATTTTAGGCCTTGAATAGAGGATGATATGCACTCCACATGGAAAAGTTGCTGTAGATTAAAAAAATTGTCTTTTATTCAACGGTTCTGTTTTATAAAAAAAATGAATAGCTTAGATTATTAGGGAGTTAGAATGGCACACAACCCCAATTCTTAACAGTCCATAGGAATCAATTCTACGTAATTCGGCCTGTACGTCCAACCAGATGAAGATAAACTATTTTATATATATACACAAAGTTTCTCAACTTTTCTGCACATCCCCCATAAGGTTTTATGGTCGGCTGCAAAACATATTGTTTCCCAATCAAGTGACATCAATATTTTGGAAAACTGAGTTATCTCCGTGAATTCAATTAGATCTGCAATCGACGGTTTGTGAATGCGACAGATTGAACAAGATTCAAGATTCCAGAATTTATGATAAGTAAAAGCCCATAGATACAAAAGTTAAATAGCATGGTAAATATTTGTTTGTTGTTGTTGTTGGCATCCTTTGGTCTATGTCGACCATGGATGAACACCACAATCGCATGAATGTTCATGTTCTACAGATTTTGGAATGACTAAACAGTCTGATTCGAAAGGAACAATCTTTTTTCGCAGCGCTGGCAACGAAAGTCAGAATTCGGTTTCATTGCATCAGTTGCACGCCGGCGGAGTTATCTGCGTTAAGCAGCCAAGAGCTATATATGCTCCTCCCCAGCTTGCAGACGACGCTTTACACAATGCCTTTAATGTTAGCAGTCAAGAGCAAGTTCTTCCCAGCTCGCGGTGTCAGTGCCAAGAGTTTCATATCTCTTTTGCAAACTTCTTTGTACCGCAAGTGCCCGATGGTCGACTTCCTAATTGCAACTCACCATAGATTATATCTTTCGGAGTACGATCATTTTCCATTCTGTAAACCTGACCAATCCACCTCAGGCGGCGCTGTCGCAATAAGGTGAACATGCTCTGTAGACCAGCTTTTGAAAGCACTTCATCATTAGTCACTCTGTCCATCCACGATATGTTTAAGATACGACGGATGCGTCGTAGATG
>JACCGJ010024713.1:0-12938 GCA_013407085.1 Atriophallophorus winterbourni
GTCCAATGGTTATTGTTAAGCTTACTGCTTTCTCTACTATAAAACATTCTGAGTTCTGAGTTCTGACATCGAAGGTGCTTTTTTCCTTTGCATTCTTGTCAAAAGACAGTTCATTTCAAACAATTATAATTACATTTATCTCATTGATGTGACATGTACCTTATCTGCGAATATATGTTTCAGAATTTGCAAAAAATTGTTTTATTCCATCAACATTTGTATTAGGCTGAAAATCCGAATATTTTCGACTAAATCTAAATCGATTGACTTCAGATTTGAATTTTAGGGGATATTTTTGCTTATTGGCGAAAGCAGTCCATTTTCTCACTTATGACACATCAACTTTAAAACAAGTTGTGCCTGTATGGCATTGTTGCTCAAAGTTGGTACGACCAACCTGTTCATTTACATGTGCCTAAACACATGCATATAGGTTTTGAACCCATGATTATGAACATAAAACTCGTTTGCATGCATGGGGTGTGTGATGGCGATGCACGCAAATGGGCATTTTGCATATCAACTTTAAATTTTTATCTCTCTTCCAGTGGCGTTGAAGACACAAAAATTGGAAGTGTTATTTCTTGGCTTCTTGAACGATATCGTAGTTATTTGTACGAAACCTATATAACGGTGGCCTGAAACTCTTAATTTGCTACTATTTAAGTTTTGCTATAGAAACTCATTATGGTTTAAATAGTGTTTTTCCATTGAGCAAATAAACTCTGACAATTTATAGGTTGCTGTAAAAGCGGACTATTAATTGCAATATAAATGTCTCATCTCTCTGTAATTAACACGCAAGTTCGTGAAACACGTATGGTTAACTAAATTTGTCTTATAAAAAAATAAAAAAGAAGCATTGGTTTAGTATATTTAGTGTATCAATTAAAACGTGAAAAACGAAGTTGATTCGTTTGGGATGGGAATATTTTCAGTGATTGTACACAAAACACCTACAAAATATCCCATAATATTACTACTGACCAGTAGACATTTTAAAATAAAACCGTAAATCACGGATCCCGTATTCTTTCGAAGTCACACCACATGCAATTGAAAACATTTCAAGTTAAAAGGATGTCTCTGTTGGACAAGGCTGGCATGACCAATCTGTTCTGTTGAGTGATCGCACGCATGTGGTTGACGAGGTTGGTTTTGTAAGTTTTGTCCAACATTTGCTTCCAAGTTCAAAGTTTGACTAAAATATTTCTACTGCTTCAAATCATGCGGAACCTGAAAATATTTGACTCTGACCCAAACATTCGCCTAAACAAATTTGTATTTTTATCAGATGCCACGTTTAAAATAGCCGCATATTTTCCTAAATATGTTGAATCTCTGCTTGTGTTAGACAAATGGCAGATAATATATTCGATAGGTCATTAACAAAACCTTGAAAATTAAATCCTCTAGATGTTTTATGTGACAATGCGAATTTTCAATTTATAAGTAAATAAAATATTTTTGTCTGTGGCCTAATTCAAACATAGGAACTCGATTATTGGAGGGCATACTATTGGCTTTTAAGTGACCATGTTTTACATTGTTCTATATATTCTTGTGGGGCGATCGAATAATTACAAATTTGTTCAAAAAATTTGAAGTTACAATTACATTGCACTGGCAAAACAGTCTGATATACAAACAACATATATTCGTCAACTTTAAAAATGAGTGACAAACTCGATCAATTGCAACTTTTGTTCGGCATAATTGCTGTTTTCGTTAATAAAACTGAAAGCGGGCCTCATCTTGACGAAACACGTTGAGTTAAGCGTGAGTAATCGAGATTTATGGCCCCATTTAACGCCATACCAGTTCTGTGCACATTTCTGAAATCTCACAAATCTCAATTCATCATTACCGCTGACAAACTCCATATGAAATATAATGAAGCGTTTGATTCCGCGATACATCACCATGTTGGAATAAAGTTAACGTTAAGGAACATTAGAAATTTTTTTCTTTAGAAATAGGTTCTTGTGAGTAATAGTAGGATCCACGATGCCTGAACAAATTGATTAAGTCGCTAGTATTTAGATAGAAAAATACAAGCCCTAATTCTCTGTCTGATATTCATCGGTTAATCATCGTCATTTTTTAATTGTCCACGAATCAACTTAATTGTTTGCGTGATGCTCATCACGCACAAAGGCACCATGCAATCTCCGAGAGGATAACGGATCCCATTCTATTCAAAGGCTTAATCGTCAAATAGATCCAGGGCATATCAGTTATCTTATTTTCGAGTAGCATTACTTATCACGAATAGTTATCATTCGCTGATGATGAGGTTGAACATTCTATTGCAGCAACCAATCAAAAAATCTGCTGGTCTACACAACATTCATTCCTAAATAATTTAGATGCTGGTGCAATGCTAGCAGAGCCGGTGGATCGTCTACTCAATGCCTCATTGCAGCATAGATTAATTCTGAGTAATTTGAGGCTGGCTATTGTAATCCCAATACATAACGGTGGTAATCGGACCTTAGTATACAATTATAGAATGTAAGTCTCATTAGCATTCTTACTAAAATCCTGGATAGTCATATTGGGGATATGATCTGTTGCCATTTACTTAAAAGTTATTTGATAAACTCTGTTCAGCATGGCTCCCTCAAAGGTAGCTCGTGCCAAACAAAACACTTGTGTTTTCTAATTAAGATTGACGAGAGGCTTGATAAATTTTTACGGGTTTAAGTTTTCTACTTGGAATTTTGTAAAGTCTTTAACTCGGTAAACCACAGATTGCTTGCAAACAAACTTGGTTTAATGAGTATCGGTTGTACTCTGAGAAACTGGATAATAAATTTCTTAAGCAATATTTATTAGCTCCAGTATATGTATTCCCCGAAACTGATGGTTGTTGTCGAGTTCATCAGGATTCAGTACCCAAACCCTTGAATTTCCTTATTTTGTCAATAAAGTTGCATTGTCGCTTAATTGTCCCTGTTATATTTTTGCGGATGATATTAAAAGTATCGGATCAATGAATGAACAGAATTCTCATTATGATGTAGAAAAGAAACGGAATATTATTATTCCTAACTGATAACATTAAAATATTCAACAATATTTCGATAATATATCTGCCAAGCTATGACCAGCGTAATGCGGGAATTAATCTATATCACCTAAATATCTCAGTCTTAGAAAACATGGATTTGCAGCGAACCTATAAATCACACAGATTCGAATGAAATACACGCATTACAATGTACCAACAATGTTTTATTAACTGAAAGTTTTATATCTGTGTGTGATGCTGGCCCAGCTGTTGGTAAGGGAGAACCAAAACCACGCTTGAACTTGTCTATTTCCCGAATGGATCATAATCCCTATGAGTGTACAATGAAAGATAATCTATTATGCACTCACGATCAATATTGTTTGACAAATGATTGATAGGCGCGTGATTACTATTCAATGCGTCACATGTGAAGCGACGCACTTTCGCTGCTGCACAGCATCTCCCTTTTCCGAAGACAGTTGACATGGGTTTGCTGTAGGGATTCACGTTTTGACGATTCAAAGCGTAAAGCGTGCGTTGTGACATTAGTGATTCGCATATGTTCGCAATCAGATCTGTTGATTTCTCAGTGACCTGAGATACAGTCTGTAGCAGACAGAATGTGCCCAGCAATAAATAGAAGGGCGTTTCGGTATTTTCAGGTTGATTTTTCTGTGGATTCCGTTTGGTGGCTCCTGATTATTGTTTTATAAACAGCAGGTTTTGAGTTGGTCGTTGCTGGGTGATTTCTAAGTATTTTGGGTGGAATCTCCATTTTGGTGAAGAGTTCGTTTTGTGACGTGTGATGAGCATGATCAAGCCTTTAATCGGAATTTCGGCTAATACTTTTCATACGGCTGATTCCATGAAACTGCAAAACTTCCTCCTTCTGTAGGGATTCAGAAATTAGAGTACGATCCTGCATCTTTAAACATCCTTGAAGATTGGCAAGATCAACTCTTGTTTCTGTGAAATGATTTAGCTTTTTGTTGGTCACTAAGGTGGGCCAAATGCGCTACGGCAAACTCTGGAATTTTCCACTTACACCTTGAAATCTTATGTCGGTGTCGAATACCGACTTTGATACAACATCTGTTTGCAAGTTACAGTCGCGGGGAGACTTTAACAACTGTTTTGTGGACGAATTTCCCTTGTGATTTCCCATTCCAGTGACTCAAATGTAACTTCGTTGTCTACTTGTGAATGATATTTTCCAAAAGCTTTTAGTAGAATTTCAGTTGATTGTACAAAGCATGAACTGCTACATTGATGAGATTCCTTCCTTGGTATTATTTGGAATACCTCAATGAAGTTTTGCTTTTGTTGGTTGATCAATTCTTGTATTAATTCCAATGATATGCCGTGCTCTAATATGTAGAATGATTTGCCTGTGGCTCTGTTGTGCCTAAGCGTAGTGCTGATTCTCGTGTGTTTGTAGTGAGTTTTAACATAAAGGCGTTTAAAAGCTTGAGTTGACGTTCTTTACTTTGTCGGTGGTAACGCATGATTTGTTCCTCTGGGTCCATCCCCGACGCTAATTATTATGTCTGTGTGTGATGCTGTCCCAGCCGTGGTTAAGAGAGGAACACAAATGCGTAAAGTAATTCTTGGTCAAGCAATCAAGGCGCTTATAAACGATCAATATATTTTACTGTTCACATCCATATCCATTACAAACCACTACCGGTTACTGGCTGTTTGGTGTCATCAGTTGTAGACAGTAAGATCAGGTTCATTGAGTCTTGCGACAGTGGCATAGTTGTAAAAAAGCTATACGTAAATACCACTGTTAAACTGAGTTCTTACAAATAACCACGATGTTCAAATACGATTCACAAAATTTATTCTTGGTCAAGCACTCAAGGTGATTAAAAACGACCAATATATTTTGGTGCTCACATCACAATCCCTTACAGACATCTGGCGGATTCTGGCTATCTGCCCTCATCAGGTGGAAACAGTGAGGTCAATTTAAGCGAGCCTTGAAAACGTAGCCTAGTTTAAAACCAATGGTATATATGTTGTTGTTGTTGTTGGCCTCCTTCGGTCGATGTCGACCATGGATGTACATCACAATCGAATGAATTTTCATGTTTTACAGCTTCTTGAATGACTAAACAGTCCGATTCAGGAGGAACAATCTCTCCCGCAGCGCTTGCAAAGATGGTCAGAATTCGGTTGTAGGGCGTCAGTTACACGCCAGCGGCGTGATCTGCGTTTAGCAGCCAAGAGCTGTATCTGCTCCTCCCCAGCTAGCAGACGACGTTTCACACAATGCCTCCAAAGTGAGCGGTCAAGAGCAAGTTCTTCTTAGCTCGCGGGGTGAATGCCAAGAACTTTCATATCTCTTCTGCAAACGTCTTTGTACCGCAAGTGCGGTCTGCCCAATGGTCGACTTCCTAATTGCAACTTACCATAGAGTAGATCTTTCGGAATACGAATATTTTTCATTCTGTAGACATGACCAAGCCACTGCAGGCGGCGCTGTCGCAATAGGGTAAACATGCTCTTTAGACCAGCTTTGGAAAGCACTTCAGTGTTAGTCACTCTGTTCATCCACGATATGTTCAAGATACGACGGATGCTTCGTAGATAAAAAGCATTCAGCTCCCGTTCGTGTCTTGCGTGGGTGGTCCAGGTTTTACTGCCTTACAGTAAAGCATTTAGTACGTACGCGCTGTACACCATCATCTTCGTCTTTACAGTCAGCTTGCGGTTACCCCAAACATGGGAGTTCAATCGGGACAAAATTACAGCTGCTCTGCAAATCCGCTTATCAATCTCCGTGTCTAGCGAGAGGTTGTCCGCAATGATTGAACCAAGATATGTGAAATGATGTACTGGTTCAAGCTGACAGTTTCCAACAGTGATGATTGGAGGCGATACAGTCCCTTGACCAGTGACTTTGGTCTTGCTCATGCCACTGTTAAATAGAGCTTTTATAAAGAACCACGATGTTCAAATACAGAATCAAAGTGATTTTTAGTCAAGCTGTCAAGGCGCTTATTATCGACCAATAAATTTTGGTGCTCACATCCCCATACCTCACAAATCACTAGTAGTTTCTTGCTGTTTGTTGTTTCAAAGCTCGCTGAACCTGATATTACTATCTATGCATGATTACAGAAAACAGCCAGATACCGGTGGAGGTTTGTAAGGACTAAGAATAGGAGCACCAAAATATATCGGTCTTTTATAAACGCTTTGACTGCATGACAAAAATCACTTTGTGGTTTCGTATTTGAACACCGTGATCTTTGTAAGAATCCGATGTAACGGTGGCATAGAAGTATACTTTTTGTTTACCATTATACGACTCTTTCGAGGCTCACTTTACGTGATAAATAAATAAATGTTTTATTATTGGATCTCAAAGCCATGCCTTAGCATGATCAATAATTTACAAATTGTTTGCATACACAAAGCACAAAAAATGAACAATGGTCATTAAATTTTCAAATCACAATTCCAGGGAAATTTTCGTTTGTTAAAGTGATGATGTTAAATGGTAATCAATAATTTTTACAGAAATTCGATATATGATCTGTTATTGAATGGAATGAAGTTATAGGATGAAAAGAAAAATGACCCGAAGAATATTGAAGATCGACAGAACTGACCATCGAAAATGTGGTGGATCTCGAAAAGGTTGAATCTTCAAAATTTTCAGTTGTAATTTTTTGCTGTTGAAATGCATGTCTGTTTCGAATGGAAAACGTATTTTTCGTGGGTAGAAAGTTCTGGACGGCAGTGTGGTATCGTCTATGGGCCGAGTTTCTTCACGTGGATGTAAATGGGGTAATCTGTAAGATAAATACTAAGGGGTCAATTGAATGTTCATTATGCAAGTTGTAAAACTGATTTCGCATTTAGTATCCAGGAATGCCATGATTATATAGTTTATCTAATGAGATATCTAGGTGGAAGATTTTCGTTAATTTTTCCACTGAAAGGGAATGAATAGAGATGTGATTTATAATCACGTAGTGAGGTACAAAGTCTTATGTTTTTCGGAAGAAGATTCCAGAGTTTAGCGTACTTATTTAGGTAAACGTTTCTCCTTATTTTCGTGCAGAATCTAGGTAGTTCCACTATGTTATCTTGATTTCTTAAATTATACCTATAGCCTTGTTGGAAGCAAATAGTTGAGTTTATATTATCAGAGGATATTATTCTGAAAAACAGTATTAGATTGTGTCTAAAAATACGGAACCTTAATGGTTCTAGCTTGAGCTGCTTAGACCTTTCTTTATATGATTGATTTTAGCTATATCCAAGAATTAATTTGGTAAAAGTACGTTGTACTTTTTCTTAAACGATGTTATCAGTTTTGTTTATACTGCTGTGTATTATATTACAGTAATCAAAGAGAGGTATATTGAAATGTTTATAAAGTTCTAACTTACTGTGTGGGAGAGTGAAAAACTTATGAATCTTATGATCTTGTGATCCAACCATCTCCAACTGTTGATAGCAAACAGCCAGAAACTGTTAATGATGTGTAAGAGATGTGTATGTGAGCACCAAAATATATAGATTACAAGTATTTTTTAACCGTCAGGATTTCACGAAACAATTTGACAAGGTTATAAGCATTGTCTGTCGTTTCAAGCCAGATATAATTGCTGTCATAAAATCCTGGTTAACAATTGATATATCTGATATGTAGTGCGCACTACAACACCATACGCTTTATAAAAGTGACGGTGTATTTCCAGAATATGCGTGTGGTTTTGCTGTATACTTCAAAGATCAACTTAATGTGTATGCGTAGCACAGGTTTCAAAACGATTCTTTGAAAGCTGAAGCATTTGGTGTAAGGTGAAGACTAACAGTAGGGCTGCAGCACTTGAAATCATTTACCGCTAACCCGGCGCTTATAAAGTTATCGCACGTCTGGAAAGGCTCCAGCTCCTACCGTCTAGGATGGCTGAGTTTCAGACAAGTAAAATCAATGAAGCAAGACTCAAGGACATCGATCTAATCTTATTGAAGAGACAGTGGCGGCGACAGAACATAGAAGAGGCTTTCAAGATTCTAAAGGGTCTCACGGGTGATAATATAACTGAATTACTTAAACTTGCCCCTAAAACATTGACAAGGGGTAATTCTATGTAACTTCTTAAGAAAAGACCCAGGTTGCTGGTACGTGAGCACTTTTTCAGCAACAATGTGGTCAACTCCTGAAATAAACACCCAGATGATATAGTAAATCTCCTAAAGTGATAGGCTTTAGGAGGGAATTAGACGATAAATGGCCTACATTTCCACTTATTGTCTCAAAAACTTTGAAGAACAAAAAACCAGAAACGTAATGTTGCGTATTCCTTCTCATATATGTCTAGGCCTGTGCATCCTGACCACGTGCAGACTATGACTTTGCTGTACTTTGCATAGAATTAGCCTGTGATTTCATACATCATTCATGGTTCATGAATATTATTGCATTGTTTACTAAATTGATGATAACTCACCGTGCTGGTGAAGAGAACCCGTTTACATTCCAGATATCCGGAAACAGGAACATGTGACCCTTACGAACTGTATACTCAATATCGAAGTAACAGTTGCTCAACCGCATTCCGTCGAAGAAACTTTTGGCGAGTGATTTGCTTTTAGCGACCTTCAGCTCAGTGCAAATTGAACTTTAACTGAACGAATAATACGGAGTGCTTGTATTGGATAGTGAGGAATGTATTCTGAGGCTGTGTGTATTCCATTTATCTCCACAGACAATTTTGGACTTCGAGACAACCACAGAAGAACGAAGACCGTGCGTGGACAAAGAGTGTATTGTAATTAATGAGTGAGTTGATTATGTACAAACGGTATTCAAAAGGTGAACATCGTTAAATGAGTTAACGAACAGAAAATCGGTGAAATGTGAGTGATAAATCCATATGGCGTTATCTTTAATCGAAACGAAACGATATGGTCTAAGTTAAAAAATTAAGATGATACGAAATATAAGACTGTACAAATTACTATAGAATTCCCCCTAGAGCGTTGGGAACAATCAAATGACACTCGAAGAAAACATTAGGATATGAAGTCATCAAACTTTGGGGGAAAATGGAACTTACTTCATGAACGTGTTTGTCCGTGAGGGTAGTTTGAGACATGAACGTAATGGGGGTTTATCAGGGGTATCAGGGTTGAGGTTAGTTGAATAATAATAGTACTATATTACTGGTAAACCAAGGCATATAAACCATGATCAGGTTATCAATGTGTACAAAATAAATCAATTGTAAAAATGACCTTATCAAGCGGAATTTTTGAACATTTGTTTGCGAATCGGAGACACTGGAACACAATTGAAAATATTCTCTTCACCATCATGGTGCTATGTCATCAAAGTGAAATAGTAAATCGGTTATAACCGATAAAAAGATCACAAAAACAATATTTTTGGTATTTTCGGCGTTTTTCGGCTTTTTTGGCGAAGCGGATGAAAGAACGTGTTGATTTGTAGTAGACGTCTGTGGAGTAACTTTTCGGGTATTTGATAACGCTTTCGATGTTGATTCTACGTAAGCGACTTTCAGACGATCGATACTCACGGTTTCTTTTGATCCATTGCGGTCAATTACGAAATACTTAGGATACCTGCTGAGAAACTTGTACGGATCAGTGTATGGTGGTTGAAGTGGTCGACGTAAATGGTCAGCACGAACAAACACAAAGTCACAGGTAGACAAGTCAGCTGAGATATAGAACAATTGAGCGTGATTGCGAGATGGGATGGATCGTAATGATTTTGTGAAGCTGCGAAGTCGAATGGCATATTGCGGAGCTGTAAGATATAAAGGTGAACCGAAGATGTCAGGAATTCGCCAGATAGGTTGAGCGTACTCCCGTACACCATCTCTGCAGCTGAGCAACTAAGGTCTTCTTTCACGGTGGTGCGAATACCAAGAAGCACCAAGGTCAACGACCCGGACCAACGTTCTAAATTGTCGTGAATCATGATTGCGGCTTTGAGTTGCCGGTGAAATCTTTCGACTAAGCAATTCAAAGACGGATGGTAGACTGTATTCTGTATGTGATTCGTGCCGAGTGTTCTATTCAATTCCCGGTAAGCGCGACTGGAATTGGGAACCTCTGTCATTAGTAATAGTGTTCTGTACACAAAAGTTGCTGATCCAATGTTGAAAGAAAGTTTTCGCTACCATTCCTGCACTGATATCTGGAATGGCTACAGCCAATAACCAACGAGTAAAACGGTCAACGCAGAGAAATATATAGGAGCAACCGTTAGAGACCGTTAGATCCAAGTGAACGTATGAAAGCGCTCAGTAATATGTGGAAATATAAAAGGGGAGCTGATGGTGTGACTTTGGGTTTTGCTCTGTTGACATCGGAAGCAACTTTTGGTCCAAAGTTGAATGTCTTCATGCATGTCACACCAAAGATAACGAGAGCTAATCAGCTTTCGAGTAGCTCCCACTCCCAGATGAGATAAACCATGTAAATGCTTGAATAACGTACGTCTCAAATCTGAAGGGACAATTGGACGGGCTTTACCAGTTAAACATATCACAAGCCAGATAAGAATTGGAATTAGGTATCGGAATACGGCGGATTTTACGAGATTGTGAATTGATGTACCGATTTATTACGAACATGCTAATCGCTCAAAGTCGATTCCTAGCAGGTCTACAGCAATTTACTGAATCCGAGAAAATGTATCCGCAACTGTGTTTGGAGAGCCAGAAAGATATCGAATGTTGCTCGTGAATAGTGAGATATAATCTAGCTGACGTATTTCTCGAGGCGAATATCGATCTAATGGTGCAGCAAGAGCAAAAGGTG
This sequence comes from Atriophallophorus winterbourni, assembly GCA_013407085.1. Classification (NCBI taxonomy): domain Eukaryota; kingdom Metazoa; phylum Platyhelminthes; class Trematoda; order Plagiorchiida; family Microphallidae; genus Atriophallophorus; species Atriophallophorus winterbourni. The sequence continues at coordinate 10,832 of JACCGJ010024713.1, forward strand.
AGGGCTTGTGAAATCACGGCGTTTAAGCAAATATCCTAAATGTCGTATCACATAATTGATAGCCAGTAACTCACGATCGAATGTACTGTATTGAGTTTTCGCTGGTTGAAGACGACGAGAGAAGACAGCGAGTGGCTTGGTGATATTGTCTACTTCTTGTTGAAGGACTGCGCCGACTGATTTTTGTGATGCATCTGTAGCGAGAGACAACCGATTATTTTGGTTCGTTGATAGATACGTCAGAGAAGTGAGTTAGTTTAGAGCCGAATTGAGTTGCTCGAATGATTTGATGGCTTCGTCATTCATTTTCAATTCACGTTTTTTTCGACGTAACAAACCAGTCAATGGTTGTTAAATCATCGCAAATTGTGGAATAAAGCGTCTATAATAGTTGACTAAACCCAAGAAACGTCTGACTTGACGGATGGACCTGGGACATGGATACACTGGGAAAGCTGTTAGTTTTCGAGGTAACGGTTTATACCGGAGCTATCAATTTGATGTCCAAGAATTTTGACAGATCTCACAACAAACAGACATTCATCGGGATCAACCACAATGCCGTAGTATGATAGACGTTGAAATACTTCACGAAGTTGTTCAAGATGTTCAATGGAATTTGTACTAGCGATTAGGACATCATCAGCAAGTCATCTTGCGCCACTGTAGCGACCAAACCGTCACTGGGAAATAGTTTATGTCACGGAAACTAGTTGCTTGCTACGAGCCACGAGAATCTTCTACCGGGAGTGACGAGCGTTTACGAATCGATCCCAAATCAGAACAATACGTCAATTTACGCCGTTACTTCAACGTTGGAATTCGATTTGGACCGTATTTTCTCAATTGGAGAAAATACAGTACTGAACGTTGGAATTCGATTTGGACCGTATTTGTCTCAATTGGAGAAAATACAGTACTCAACGTCAGATTTGTGGACGCTACAGTACTCAACGTCGAATTCGCTGACGTCAATATGCCTGTTACCCGCAGTTTTGTCGCAAAGATCAAATCTTCCCAACAGTTGGTCGATAATGGAACGGAAGACACCGCAGGTGAGCGCATTCATTGTTCTGTTGTGGGCTCTCGTGGTAGCTTAAGGGGTTCAACGGTAGATTCAAATATCCTTGTTCGTAAGGCTAGAAGGCGCCTTGAACTCCTAAAACTGTCGCACGAAACAATCAAAATGAAGCACAAACTGGAAGTGCTTGAGGCTGCACAGGAGGTTAAAATGGCCGAGATTGCTGCTTCTGCATCTGACGATGCAGATTCACACTTGCAAGATATTGATACCGATCAAAAGGTTGCAAGTTATCTTGCGCATTGTGGGCATCAAAAGGAAGAAGTAGCTGACTACCCTCGTTCGGAGGTAGAAGATTCTGTTCGTGATATAGAGCCCGGTAGTTTACCACGATCTGATCTTCCGAAGATAGAATTAATGTCTTTTGACGGTTCAGCTAGCACCTACTGGAAGTTTTTTCGTCAGTTCGAGACCTATGTGGAGTCTAGAACTCGTGATGACGGACAGAGGTTTCTATATCTGCTACACTATTGCCGAGGTATAGCAAAGGAAGCTATAGAAGAGTGTGTAATGCTGCCACCTGAAAGTGCTTATAAGCGGGCGAGATCAATCCTGAAGGATCTCTTCGGGCAACCGCATAAAATAGCAAGATCCATGCTGGATGGACTGTTCAGTGAGTTTGAAGCAGCACCGTACAGTCCGCAACGATTGTCACACCTAGTGATAAAGATGAGTAATTGCCAAATTGCTTTAGAGCAAATGAACTACACTGCGGACCTCAATTCATTGATGGTGCTTGAACGCTTGGTCCGCACACTTCCTCTGTATCTACAACAGCAGTGGGCTGAGAACGTCGAGCAGCGTACCTGCGAAGGCCGAGAGCCAAATTTCGCGGATTTGATGCGCTTTATCAGTCTACGGGCAGAGGTTGCTAACAGCCTGTTCGGTCAATTAGTGGAGCAAACTCGCAAGGGTAATAACGCTTACGCGAGTGAAACTGGTAATAAACCAGTCGTGAATAAAAAGCAAACCTTTGCTCAGTGGCGTGCAGACGACACAAGGAACATTGAAAATCCAGGATGCCCA
>JACCGJ010024716.1:0-29274 GCA_013407085.1 Atriophallophorus winterbourni
GGATGATGTTGCCCTCTTGGCATGCAACATCAGTGACATTCAGAACAAGAGCGATCGACTATCGGCAATTGGCAAGACGGTGGGTTTAGAAATTAACGCTGGCAAATCGGAGGTAATGCGGAAGAATGTTCCAGAGCAACCACCAGTGTTCGTGGACGGTCAACCGCTCAGTGAGGTTACAGATACAGTCTACCTTGGGAGCAAACTGACTGTAAACGGTGACTGTGAAGATGAGGTGAGGAGAAGGATCGGGAAGGCGAACCAAGCATTCTGCATGCTGAATTCCATTTGGAAATCCTCCGCTCTCAGCATTAACACGAAGATCAGACTCTTCAAGAGCAACGTTATGAGTGTGTTGCTGTATGCATCGGAATGCTGGAAGACGACTGCTGCCATTGAGCGCAGAATGAACGTGTTTCAAACTAAGTGCTTGAGAAGGATTCTACGAATATTTTGGCCACACACCATTTCGAATGAAGAGCTCCTGAAAAAAACTGGTCTGGAGGGGGTATCTACCGTAGTCAAAAGACGACGGTGGAGATGGTTCGGTCATGTCTGGAGGATGGATCCAGGTTCGCATACGAAGGTAGCCATTCACTGGCTTACGCCAGGTAAACAAAAAAGGGACGGCCCAAGGAAACTCGGCGCAGAACGTTCGAACGCGAACTACATACACAAGGATTCACGGTGCAGACGGCAACTGGCGTGGGGTTGTCTTCGCCTCATGTGTCACCCGGCACGGAGAGGACTGAATGAGTGAGTGAGTATCTTGAGTCTTCTAAAAGGACATTCAGGATTTTCACGCCCGTAACTTCACCCCGGTTAATTAGTACATATGTACGTCCTGTTATGGAATATTCCATCCAAGCCCGGGGCACCATGGCTAAGGAAGTATATCGAAATACTTGACAGGATTTATCCTCGTGCAACAAAGTTGGTCTTCCATTTGCTTTTCCAAGAGCGAATGTTAAAACTAAATTTACACGATTTTACCAATCGGAGTGACCTCCTGTTGGCATTCAAAATCTTGCATACTGAAAATCATCCCTTTAAACACTTGCTAAATCCCAATGGCCTTATTCGAACACGAAAAAATTCAAAGGCTTAAAGCATTCCAAATTCTCGATTAGATATTCATCGTAATTTTTCTCGGTAAGAATTTGTTTCACTTGGAACATTTTGCCTTAAGAAATCTTACGATCGGAATCTGTTGAGTTTTTGGCTTCTGAACTCGATGAGAATATGACAAATCATGCGGTATTCATTTGTATTCAACCCAAGAGAACATGCAATAAACATCCCCTCGAGCGCAGACGCATCCTGACATACCGAATAATCCATACGGGGTCACACACTCACCCAACTCCTTAAAGTTTCGTTCCCACCTCCCGACATTCAGTCACAATCTGACACTTCAAATCCAACATTGCCCAATAAACTATCGCCACAACTTATACGCAGTCCCTGTATGCTTTTTGGAACACCTTACCGCCAGAAATTGTTTCCACATCGAATGAATTGATCCTCAAACAAATGTAACCATTTTTATGTTGAATGATACTTTGTTGGCCACAGTTTACTGAAATCCCATAGTGATTAAGTCTTACACGCATACTTGGAAAAACAAATACACTCAAACATACAATTTCTGTCTAAATTTCCTCTCTCCGTGCCACAATTGATATTACTTCTACCCCTCCTTTCAATCACATTGAAGCAAACATTAAACTACGATTTGTTAAACTTTCATACATATAACCTATGGTATTGTACAGCTATTTGATTTTGTCACGATAAATTTTGGATCTTGAACAATAAAAACATTGTGATCGCTTGAAAAAGAAAACCGCTACAAAATATGAGTTTTTGAAATTGTCCACAATATACCTATTATGAATATAAAGCAATTAAAGCACCATCGATCAATCACGTGATGACGCATCGATCGATTTCCGTCAAAAGCACTTACTTTCCCTTCGCAGCTCCTTAGCGCATGTTCGGTCTGATATTTGTCTTTCTGTTCGCCGCAGTAAATTGTGATTACTTGTTTGAAAAGGCTGTTGAACATAATTACTCCCGACCATGGATCGTGGCACTTGAGAGCATATCGTATCCTAATCATACTTACCCGAATATTTCATACTTTTGGGAGTTGATGGATGAAGAATCTACCGAATCTCCATTGAATCCAATCATAGAACGCCGCATGAAGAGTGCTTGCGGCACATACGAGGCAGCTGATTGCGGCGATCCCCGAAGTTGCGAAATAAATCAATTACCACCAAGACTGTGGAGCTACTACGATACCCATTACCCACCAAATCGAGCACATTATCGCTGTAATTGTAAAAATGGTTTACCTCCGGTGGATCAAATTATTAAGATCGAAGACAAAGTATACAATCTTACAAGGAGTATTGTCGCATCTTGTCCAAAAGTATCCGCGTGTGAGAAGTGCGATAAAGAGCATACAATTAAATGTGTCGAACTGGCAGATGGAAGAGCCATGTGCATCTGCGATCCGGATTACATGGAAGATAAGAACTGTGCACGGAAAAAGGATGGCTGCTTAGAGTCTCATCCAGCAGCGACATTGACTGGGAAGCAGGCGTGCTTAGATGATGGCCAAACCAACAATACTTGCTATCCCGTGCCACAATCATTACGCTACTTTTGTGTATGCCGGGAGCCGTATCGAGAAGACAGAAGACTATCGTTCCCAAACTGTATGGATAACCGGACGCTTTGCAACAGGCCTTTGTGCCTAGGGTTTCAACCTCCAACTACTAACCGTATTCCTGGACCAACACTGGTGTTGGATCAATCTTACGAATTGGACAATCCAGAAGAGGAAGGATGCAATAATACATTCTGTGATTGCCCGGATGGATGGACCGGGCCGCACTGCACTGAGAAACGGGGGGAACCGATTTTGGGCTCGTGGTCACCGTGGTCAGCATGTTCACCGGATTGCATCATGCCGAACGAGCGGTCGCGCTTTCGACGTTCTGAAGACTTGCATGCCGGCAGCAGTCGAGCAACGCCAATGGGGTTCCGAAGTAAATTTAGTCGCTGCACGTTAAACGATTATGCCTATTGTGTGGGAACCTACAGATTCTGGAGACGGTGTCGGGTGACCACTTTATGTAGTGCGTGGACAAATGAGAGATTGTCAACGGTGGTTAATGAGGCGATTGGACAAGCCATGATTGAACATGACAAAGTGAGTCAAATGATTGTGATAGTAACAATTAATTTCGCTTAGTTTTAACAAGTACCAATTAGTGAAGCTCACAGATGTTTCAATCGTGATAATGAAAGTTTATTCATTACTAGTTAATAACTATTTATTGCTACAAAGAACTGGATAGCCAACCTTAATGCCTCTTGACCTCCATCCTTCTATGTCAGCCACGGATGTTCATTCCAAGCACGTGATGATTTCATGCTTCACAGTGTTTTAAATAACTAAACACTCCGATTCTGGAGAACAATATTTCTCGCAGCGCTCACACAAATAAGCAGTAATCATCCGATCGGCGGCAGATACATGTTGACGAATATTAGTCGAGAGCAGAATCTGCCATTCCCCAACATGAGCGATCAAGAGCAAATTCTTCTTAAATCGCGGGGTCAATGTCAAGAGCTTTCCTATCTCTTTTTCAAACGCCTTCGTGCCGAAAATGCGGCCATTGGTCGACTTGCTGTTGGTGTTATGACCAGCCTTTTGTTACATAAAAACTGTTTGGAAATCACCATGAATCGCGCTGAGTCAGAATAACAGCATTCTATAATAACACCATCGGATACAAACAATAAGGCCAAAATAACGAAAAGTGGACAATGATCTTGATCTCATTCTCAGGGAGGACAAACAACGCGATCGATAATTGGGTACGTTAAGCGAGTTAACGGTGGATTCATAGTCAATACACAACGATGACACAGACGTAGCACTTTGCCCAAATGAGATTGAACTTAAAGACCGCCATTGAATATGATTGACACAGCCGACCTGGTCATTCAAGTAAGCATGTGAACTGAGTTAAACACTTTAGTTTGAATAAAAGATAGTTATTTTCTCCCTTTTCCATCAACATTGTGTTCATTGTGATGGTACTAGACAGCCACATCAAACAGTGACTTCAATGTTCAAAACTGCTTCAATCATTGCTGCGTAAAATGGAATCAAGGACGAATACAGCATATCGTTCTAGTCATCGAATTTCACAACATCCACGAATGCATTGTGCTGTGATTAAACAGTGCCAAACCGACACACAACCACCCAGATTAATCTGTGGTGTAGTCAAAGATTCCAAACCAAGTGCTTCGTTTTATCATGTCCAGTTTTATGAGTTTGTGCTCACTCATTGAAGTTAAGGAGCTCACGTTTCCAGCGGGTTGTATTTTTCGGATAGTTTGAAAATACTGTACATCGTCTAAGTCATCCAACATTGGTGGTATCTCTCGTGGTGCCATCAAAGTGGCGAACAAAATTCTGTCACGAAAACAATGGCTTTGCGACCTACTTCACTGTTGATGACCGTATCTGCACGTGATCACCGTCTCAAAAACTACGGAGAGGAGATGAGACGGGGAAAGCAATTAGTCAGCTCTGTGTCAGTTTTAAGAATGACGATCCGAAAATGTCAACGCCTATTCCACTGAATGTGAGTGAGAGAGAACTTGGAGGACTAAGTGTCATCCGTAGTGCCTGGTACGTCAAAAGCCTAAATCATAAATTGTGCAAAGCTTATGGTGAGGTTAAAAACATTCATGGAACGTGATCATGCTCCATTGTCGACAGCTAGCGGAGAGAGAAATGTTATGTTTCATCTGAGTTTGTTACCAAAGGCGGTATAATTTCAACGTTTGTATTTTAAGGACAAAAAATCAAAATAGCGAATGATGGTTCAACTCCATGGGATATACGTATCAAATACTGATGGATAGGAGTATGAAAATTCGATCGAGGCGGTTTAGCTAAAGGGAAAAGTAATTCCGTGTATGAAATGAGATGAAAAATGCTGATAATAACGCATATACTGGCAAATTTCCTTCCGTGATCGCGTATCTTGTGAACACTGTAAGGATTATCATTTAAGACGTGCCAGCACAGGGTTGCTCTAACAAAAAGCCTTCGATTAATTTTGATAATTAGCTTTCACTGGATTGGCATGAGATCCTGGAAATATAGCGAATAACTAGTAAGAGGAACCGTGATAATTAAAACAGGAATATGATAATTCGAAACTAAAGGTACGTGAACGTATTGAGAGGTTGATTTCAATTAGTGAGACGCATCATACGTTATTTTGCGTGCTAAGATAAGGCCATTTCGAATTCATCTAGTACAGGACCGTGTTATATTCGAATCCAGATGTGGTTGCTGCGAAGGATATAAAAATCAGTTCACCTTCCCGACCGTCTTTCAATAAATCCTCGTGAGTAGACCAATGTCATGTTCCACACATGGTACCCAAGCTAACGCTTCATAATCTACGACTAGGTGTAAGTACCTAGTGACAAGCTTGGTTAATGCGACAGGAGGATAATGTGGACAAGTGAGCCAAGCGCATTGAAAACGCACTTTCAGCTTGCGACATCTGGGTTCATGTGACTTTGCCCAAAGGAGAATACACCGTGATATTTTTCTTGCTCCATGAGCATGTCAGTTAGAAGTTTATTTGGTTTTATTGTTCTTGGAAAAATAACGTATTTCTTGAATGTTTATATCCCACACTGAGACAACATGCAGCCGGTCAAGTGACTTCAAAATAGCAAACGTTCACTTGTTCATCTCTAGAGATTTGTTTACGTTTAGCCCTGTTAAACGCTGTCGTACAATCGTAATAGTCAGAGCATTTAAGCTTTCCGACTATGCTGATCACGCTGAGGCTACAGTAGCCGAGGTAAGTTTGGGGCAAATAATCAACTAATTCATCGAGAGAATTTGCCCGTCCAAAGCGACGGCTGAATACTCTATAAGTTCCTTCAATATTTGCACGCTCTACTTTAATTTCGACATGCAATCGTAGAGGATTTATTGCTGGTTACTTGTTAGAGCCGATGTTTCTCGCACAAAAACTGTAGATATAACAACCTCCAGAGATATTTGCCACCACTCATCCGTGCCAAGCCCATCGAACTATTCACAAAGTTGATCACGACGGTCCATAATGGAAGCACTGGACTCGAGTTTCTCTCTTATTTCAGCTCATCAGCGGTGCATATCCTGCGCTTCGGGTGGGATTTGAACCCTCAAACATCACCATTGTAGTCCCACGCCTTAACGACCTAGGCTACAGTCCACCGTTTGACCGATCGCGTTTATGAACTGTTCTTCAGACTCGCACATTTGAGTAGCTTTGTTTGCCCGACCAGTTCAGAAGGAGCCAGCGGCATCTGTTATGGTCGCCCAACCGAACAGATCTCCTTGTCAGGTCTTCCCATCGGATACAGTGTAAGCTAACACCGATTAGATCTTATGGGCATTGTTGTTTAAGCGATATTTGGAGAAACCTCCAGCGAAACCTCCAGAGATCTTTCCATCTTTTGAATGTGGCATCGTCTCCTGAGAAGATGACTGGTCACTCTTTACACGACATATAACTGAGTGGTTTCGGCAAATAAAACACCTTTGAGTTTTTGCCTTAACACTTCTTGCAAATCGGCTTCTGTGAGCCTTTGAAACATTAAAATGGTTGTATGTATGCTAACAACACTAGAACTCATGTTTCACAGATTGACTTCCAATCACCGCGAGACCGTATTTTAGCACTCGGGGTTCGTTGTAACAGTTGGATTGCTAATGTGTTTACACGTGTATCCATCACACAACGAGTTTCATGTTGATTGGGCTCATCAGGTAGAGGCAGTACGATCAGGATACACATGCCCTGAAACGGCTAAGAAATGTCGAGCAAAGTTTTAACTTTGGCGCTACTGTTTGATAAGGCTGGTGTAGCCATTGTGTCTAATCTGGCTTAATCACATATTGATGAGGTTGAACCCCCTGGGCTTAAACGAAAAATCTCTGTTTATATGCAGTCCCGTTAAATACCAGTGATTAGTTTTCTGCTGTTTGTACTCAACATTTAGGGGCAGTACGATCAGGATCCATATGGCTGAAACACTAGAAAAATTGGTAAGCAAAGTTTGAAGTCCTTTCTGAATTGGGCTGGCACAGTCATCGAGTTCAATCGGGCTGCAATTTCAAGGGGCATCCAAAAGTACTAACACAACTAGAAAAATCAATACAGGCGGGGTCATTCAGACGGAATTGTCTGCACGCGTAGTGCACCTCAAGGATCAAAAACGTTTACCAGGCGTTACGATTAGCATCTACAGAAAAAATGTAAGGTTTGTTCTGATGTTTAAATATGGTAGACTTTCAGGGAACTTCATACTAGAATCAAAGAACATCGAAGGCGTGTTAAAAAAACCCGAGATGTGAGGAAATATTAATCCCTTATTTGTGAGTCAGCCTTGGTGGAGCACTATTAGATGCAAGCTACAGAGTCGATCTAAATCATGTGGAAGTGTTAATATGTGGTATTTTACATACATGTGTAGGTAGTCGAAATGGCGAATTCAGGTCGACTTGCGATCAGTAAGATGGATGGGGCACAGATCTCCACAGCCTGGCACTCAGCACTGATGCGAGCCCAGGTAGATAATATTCGTCTTATGCCTAATATTTGAGTAGATTTTTTTTAATTTTTTTAAACTGAAGCCCATTAGTTATGCATTTTTAACAATGTGAGTCACAGTGTCGACCGATTTTGACCGTGTTCATTTGTATCAAATTGTTGTAAATAAAAACCAATTTAGGCAAATCGATCCTGGTCATGTCTACGTGATTTGATACTCCATTATGCTTAACGTAAGCTGCTTGGCGGCAAGGTCAAACAGAAGTGGTGGGTTGGCTGCTACTTAGTCATGTTCTCTTGTTCTGACTATCACTCGTGGTCTGACGAAGCTTATGTGTCAGGAGTGAAACGTTACTCAAAACCTGCTCTAGTCGGTTGCATACAAATTGCTTATTCTTGGGAAACAATTGATTTTATAGCCAGCTTTCAAGGTTCACTGCACTTTTTGCGTCTAAAAAGAGTGAAAAACCCTTGGTTTGACAAAGCGTATGTGTTCGAAGTGAAACGTTAAACTAAAACCGTTCTAACTGATTGCACACAAATCTCTGCAATATGAATACACGATCAGTCTCAAGCATATCCCAATCAACTGTGTCACTCTTGATTTGAATAGGGATCGGACTGATCGTATTCACATTGCAAAAAGATTTGCGCGCAATCTTCTCGGTTAGAGAAGACTTTAAGTAACAGAAGCTTCGTCAGACTAAGGATTTTTCACTTTATTTATCCGAGAATAATGGTTCGAAGACGGGGCACAACAGTGATTGTTTCCGGAGCAATTCTTTGGAAGTTATAAAGGATTCAATTGACCTGGTAGCAATAAGGGAGCGGAAATTCCACGATGAGTACACACTAGAAACCGCACTCCTCCATTGGATCAGGCTCGTATGGATCCGTCGTAGCGAAATTTCAGTTAACTCTTCAAAAACCTCACTGATCAGATGAAAATTAATGGGTTAGCCACGTCCACAAATGCACTTTAGCAAGTTTCAATGCCACTGGGAGTACTTACAAAGCGATTGTTTCCATAAGCTAGAATCGGTGAAACATTCATAATGATTAATGAACAGGGTGTAAATCCGTCGCGGCTACTTTCTCGTGTATGTTAGTTAATATTTATATTACATTGTTCTAGCTAGCAGCTCTTAGAGGCTTTTCAGTTTGAGCCTGAACACCATCAGTATCTTCATCAACAACATCATGTATACATTTAAAACCGGCGCGAGTCTCCTTGAAGCAGAAGCTTTAAGGGATCACATATCTGAATCTCCTTCCATTTTAATATATTTTAGTGCTTACATCCTTATCCCTTACACACCACTACCGGTTTATGGCTGTTTGCCGTCATAATGTGGAGACAGTAGGATCAAGTTAAGTGAACATTGAAACAGTGGTACACAAACATTTTAGAACTATTAAGATTAAATGCTTGGACTATAACGCAGGTCTCTCTTTTTCTGCATGCTTTAGGCTCACAGGAGTGATCATATTGAGCCAATCACGACAACAGCGGCCAAGCTCACGTGGTCTGAACAACATGCGCTCAATTTTATCACGGTCGCCGGAGCGCTGATTTTCTCATCGATCGCAATATGGATCTTGGAAATTCACCATCTAATCATCTATTGGAACCAAGAAGAAGCTTGAAGGGAATGAGAACCAGATGGTGGAATAAATGCATTAATTATGCCATGGATGTTTTTTGAGGTTGTGATTGACAGATTTTTTCAATTTGTAATTAGAATCTCGAGTTATTTTTCAACCGAAACGGTATCCTTAATATCCAGCTGACATCGGGCGTACGGTAATCATTCCCTACATAATGACGAAATGGCTACTAGCTACAATGGAGGATATCAAACGCAAAGGGTTCAACACAACGAGAGCCATGGGCATTGTTGCGCAGTAAGCAATAACAAAGGACCGCAGCTCAGCATGTGACAGTATAATATATACAGCAATTCGGAAGCGCAATAAATTATGGGTGTGAATGCTAGCAAGCATAAAAAAATAAAACTGGTCCTTGGTGACTTTTTGTGGTCGTCGAATGGGAATCGTAAACTACGCACAGTTCGTCATCAAACTATCCGGCATCATCGGCAAAGTTCCTTTCGAAGTGTTTCTGTACATCGGTAGTAATGTTAATGGAGAAACAGATCAACCTGCATAAGTGACGCTGGTTGGGTCACGTTTTAGAGAAGCCGGACAACCGACGTCCGAAATGGATTCCGTTGGCGACGCCACATCACGATTAGCGTTAATCTCGTATTGGCTAAATCGTCACATGGCATAGGCAGCTAAAAACCCTTCTTAGTAACCTTCCCAAAGACAACGCAGCACGTCTTCCAGGCTGGTGTCCCCGCGATCAGATGTTGCAATGGTTAGTTACGCTTCAGGATATATCCCGAAACTGTGTTCAATGGCAGTTTTATACTAAGCATGTTTTCGGAGTGCTTGCTTAACCTTGTATGTTGTCAAGTAGAGTGACAAGGCAAGCTTGTTATGATACATGGCAATGAAAGCCGCAAGGAAGCTGCCATGCTGATGTCGCTCTACTCGTTCACGAAACTTGTTTGAATGCATGTTCCATTCGAGGTGTAGGCACCTCATCTCAGTTTGTTTTGCTTACTCCACTCTACTCCGTGGCTATTCAAGTCCCAACCTTCCGCATCTTTTAGGATTTTAATATTTTCATAGCAATATGGCAGTTAAGCATTCGGTACATGATAACGGTGTAATGCTGTCTCTGATGATGATGCATAGAGATGTATTTGTTTCTAAAAACCACGTTAATACTCATAACGTATTATTGTTTGGAATAGCAGCTGAAATAACGACCCGTAGCTCCTAAGAAAATGGATGTGCATGTTGAGTGATTGTGGCTTTGAGCACCAAGCTTCGAAGAGCTGAGTACAATGACGTGTTTATCCATTTTACACCATTTGATTTACCCAAAAATGAATCACTCTTTTCCAATTCGCATTCATTTAAATAAAAGCCTTTTGTCATCCTGTCACCTGATAGCAAACTTAACTCGCATGGTCTCATTTCGAGTTTAGATCTCGTTTGTCTTATGTATTGCTTTTCGCAGCTCAAGTTGGGCATATTGTACATGATACTACTTTTTAATCTCTTGGACAGTTTGAATTGCACATTTCCAGCTGACTGATTGCAGTAGACCTAGCCGCCACGTCTCCCAAAGGTTTGCAGAATTCTACCAGCAGTCTACAAGACGTTTTGATGATAGAATAGAATCAACCATTTTGGTTAGGGTGATTTCATTTTAGATGATCAAACTCCCTGGTTATCTAAGCTGTAGATCAACAACCATCCTAATCAATGTTGAACGAAATTGGTCCACTTGATTAGGTTCACCGGTTGGCGTAGCAGTAAATAACGTCTTGGAATTCGTAACCAATATGCGAAGCAAGTAAGATAAATTTTAAAGCCACTGTTTAATAGGGTTTCTACAACGAACCACGATATTCAAACACGGAATCACATAGTGATTTCTGGTCAAGCGCTCATGGATGACTAAAGTAAATTGTTGCTCACACACCCCGCACTTACATACCATAACCCGCTTGTGGCTCATTTCTATCATCAGTGCGAGGATGGGATAGACACTGATTTTATCATCCATCAGTGCCAATCACTGTGATTCTTCTGGGTTTAAGCAACGTGGTTCGTTGTACAAACCCTTGTCAAATGTGGTTTCCTACTCTAACTTTGTGCACCACTTTATAACCGTGACATTGCTTACTGAAACAAAAACTTACTCTCTCTCTACCTGACGACGGTGAACAGCCTGAAACAGGTTGTGATTTGTAAGTGCGGGAAATGTAAGCAACCCATTACTATGGATCCAGAAAATTGTTTTTGCCTAAGCCGATGAAGGACACGATGCACATGAGGGGAGTCGTGCACTTGAAAGGTTTTGATCACGTAGATTGCTCTCTACTCTCTCGGAAGTTGCTGAGTATAGGCATAAGTCAACAGAATACCTATCTGCTCGCTTGAAACATCGAATGGACAATATAATTTATTCAACTGTCGATACGATTTCTGATATCGAGAAAATTAAAATCGGTTCAATACAAAATATACATTCATCTTCTCTGGGTCGGTAAATTCATCCTAACTGCTGGAAAGCTTACACGACTGCGAACAACAGTCAATGGCGTCATTGTGGTCTAAGACACATTTGCGTCGTGCGCATTAAATGCAAAGAAACAAGGATAGAAAATCGTATACAGTGAAACTGTGAAAATCAATGTGGGAGTTTCGTCTTAACAGCATTCACTTACACCGAAACACGCTGCATTGTCCATCGATGAGGACCTTGAATGCATTAACAGAAATCAGTGTTATTGTGTGGTTTTGTGCGAGCACTATTAAACAGAGGCTTCAAAGTCTAATTTAGTTTACCATTCGCTTACCTTTTCTATTCCACTTTAAGCTTCTATTCACACATTCACGAGACCAGCGCTTAGTGAAAAATATTCATGCTATCCTCGCAAGCAAACTCGTGCCAAAATGTAACGTTGAGTGATTTCATTACTACAGACTACTCATAAGTAACCTATTATTTAATGTTAACAGTCTTGGTCATGACAAATGCAGACCCGTATGCCTACTCTCAAAACCCCACGCACATCTCTTCTAACGGAGAACCTGATTAAATACATTGAAATCAAGTATCTTCGACAAGAGCAGTCGGTTTAACAGATCACATCTAAATGGCATGGAGTGAAAGTTACCGGTACAATGCCAAAACGCAAAGCACGCGAACAACATTTGCGTTGCAAAACAGCACTGAACTCAGGTTCATATGTACGGTCGGAAATATATGTAAGGTTCACGGAAAACAAATAAAACGCCAGACTAACTTTAGTTGATTAAAGCGTCGTTATTGAGTCAGACGATTTCGAAACTTTGGAACCCATTATTATAAGATGCACACCCCGAAACACTAATGTGCACCTCAATTTGTCTAGATACAGTTGAATTGAGACACATTCCGTTTAACTACACCTTGAAGAGACGCATGCAGACCGCCAATTTCATACAGCATTCATCCTTCTCTATATCACGCACAAATGTGGAAATCGTCATATAGAAACGTCATCACAATGGAGCAAAGGTTGGGATTCAGATAATGTCAGGTTACTTGGGGCTAGGATGAACATTTCCTCAAAGGTGTAATAAACAGATATTCGGTCATTGGTTAATAGAAAATAACCCAACCAATGAGGAACCCACAAACAAAAGGAATGAGATAACAGCGAGACACAAGCTTTATCTTCAAGAGAATCGCTGGACGAATTCACTTTCGTTCAGTACAGACCCGTAAACACCATCTTCCGATTCGGAGCAGTTCATGTCCAAGTAGTAAGGTAGCCGATGTGGATGCTGAGCGAGCGGACCGAAAATGCACTGATACGTCGGAGGGGGAGACAACCACTGACCGGATGGACGACGCATGTGTCTTCGATCCGATGAGAAATGCTTCAGGAATAAGTCCGATGGCACCACGCGGTACAATCTGATTGTTTAATTTAGGGAGAGTAATGAGTTAGAAAATAATTAAGTCTAGTATTAGGCAAAGCATATTGATATCAAGGTGCAATGCTATTATTTTTACGTGGTAGGCGCAGCTCCATTTGCACTGCTTCAATATTCGAGCTACGCCGTACCAGGTGACAATGTCTAATCAACGTTTAAATACTAACACATACCTTCTAAGTTTCTCAGGCAAAAGCGCATTGGATCGGAGGCCATACGAAAAATAGGTAGTAAATGCGACAGGAAAATCAAGTGTTGTGTCGAAGTCGTAAACCCATGTACCCGTCGCGTCACGTTTAACCAAAATGACGTGATAATCCTGAAACGATGACTATCTTAAACTCACTTACCCAAATCACCAAGCCATCTTGGTGGGGATCTCCCGCGCGTTGGGCGAAAACGGCAACCTATACTGGAGAAAAATGTAGATCGAAACAAGAGATTGCAATACCGACGAATGAGTGTTCGATATAAACACCACCGAGAAGGCATCCAATGATTGCTCGCACTGAAGACGTTGTACTAAGCAATAAATATTTTCCTCACTACAAACAACAAATTAACAATATAAAGGCTTACCAATAATGGGAGGTATAAGTAAAACCATGCATAGAGGCTTGGGACATTGTCGAGGCTAAAACATGATGGAATAATTAATTAGTAAAAAAGAAATAAAACAAATGTGTGAACTGGGATAACTTCATCATCATCGTGGAGTATGGTATGAAAGCACAAGCCTTATCCAGGCAAAGTGCCGCACAGTCAGAGACTGCACGTGAGCTAAGATACTGTCAGGTTGCCCAGGCTTAGACAGATATGAGGAAGAGAAAAAAACAAGAGAGCAAGTCTGAAACCAAACAAAGTGACAAACATGCAGCACGAATAAACAGATAAGCAAACAAATCATCATCATGATGAAGCACAAGTCTGGAGCCAGACAAAGTGCCAAGCAATATGAGGCAGGAAAAGCAGATAAGCAAGCGCGTGAAAAACGGAAAGCAGGCAAGCGGAATATGCAAAAGCAAATGTTCGAAAAGCAGCTTGCTTTTGTAGTTTCACTGCATGCGATTTTGTGGGGTTTTGGTTTGTTTTTTTGTTTTTATATATAAAATATGATATAACATACAATGATGTGGAATGAAAAATTATTATTATTATCAGGGACATCATTACATTACCGCCATACAACCATGACGAAATAAAATCCTAAAGGTTGAAGAAGGCTGGGGCGGATACGGATTCTATAAAAGAGTAAGCACACACGAACTGGGATGAGGTGCCTACACAATGAATGGAACATGCTTGCAATCAAGTTAAATGGACGAGTAGAGCGACATTAGCACGACAGCTTACTTGCGGCTGCCATGCATCATAGCAAGCTTTCCTCGTTACTCGACTAGACAACATATAAATTTGAGCAAACACTCCCAAGACGCTGGATAGAAATCGCTCTATTTCAGCACGAAAAGCAGAGATTTATTAGGACAGCTGATATTTGACCTTAATGCAAAGATGGGTTGAGCATTTCAGTCATATAATTAAAATCGCCTCTCAGCTGTCAGCAAAGCGATCACAGCCTCGGTTCACTGCCGTGCCTCATCAGAGTATGAGATTTCGAGTGTTTTGTGTGGAACAAAGAAAGGTAGAGAGGACGGGATTTCTGATGAACTTATTGAAGATCATATGGACGCATTAATATCTCTGCTGTATAAATTGATTGGTTTTATCAGGTTGGCTGAAGATTTGCCGTCGGACTGGTGTATGGTTATCATCAATAGTCAATAGTTTATTGTGGAAATAAAAGCTACAAGCTTAATAGAATAACCACAGGATAGTTAACACATTGGGTCTGGAAAAATGTCCACAGTCCAGAGAGGAGACAAGTAATTCGTATTGAGTGGGAAGTAAACGCTGTGGAGAGAGAAAAAATGGTGCAGTATCACAGAGATCATAATAGCAAAATTATGATTAAAAATTGTGCAATGCGTTATAGAAATGAATGTCAATGCGTTCTTTAAAAAAAGTGGGAGATGGGGCAGAAACGACAGAATGGGGCAGGGAATTCCAAGCACGAGTAATCCGAATGGCGAAGAATTGTCTCCGACAGTCCAGTCTACTGTGCCGATGCGCTAGCTTGAGAGGATGACCACGATTTCCAGAGGGCATTGCCAATTCTAGCATTCGCTTACCTGAGTGATTTTCATCCGTCAATATCCGATACGTAAGGATCAGATCGCCTCGGAGTTGACGGTAATCCGTTGGAAACAATCTCAGTGTTGTTAGACGTTCTTGGTAGCTGGCGAGGCCAAGCCCCTTGACAAGCTTGGTAAAACGTCTCTGTGGTTTTTCCAACGCGTGCTGGTCACGCTTCAACCATGGTTTCCAGACAGAAATGGCATATTCCAGGTGTGGCCTGACGTACGCCTGAAGAAGAAGCGGGAAGAGACGTGAATCGATGGTTCCGAATGCCCGCTTCAAGAGCCCAACGTTTCTATTAGCTACGGTTGAAGCACTTTTACACTTAGCAGAACAGCCCAAGTCATGTTGCACGATCACTCCGAGATCCTTTTCTTGCGTTGTGACAGTGAGGATCTTGCCACCTAGAATATACCTAGGGTCGCCAGGAAAGCGAACACGTAATGCGTGACATTTTCAATGTTGAATGGTAAGCGATTGATCGTTGACCATTCATGTAATGAGTCTAGATCGGATTGCAGTTTTGACGTATCGTCAGACGAATCTATGGAGCGCCAGATCTTGATATCATCCGCAAATAGGAGAAACGGTAATTTCACGTATCCTCCAATGTCATTGATAAACAACAAAAATAGACGCGGGCCAAGAACGGAACCCTGAGGTACTCCACACTGAATTGGGAACGGCTCTGAAAGGGTCTGTTTAACACGCACGCGAAGAGTTCTCGAACGCAGGAATGCAGCTACCCAGGAAAGCAATACAGATGGTAAACCGAATGACAGCAGCTTCTTCAGCAGTATTACATGGTCAACGCGGTCGAAGGCTTTAGAGAAATCTAAGTAAATAACATCGACTCTTTTACCTTCATCAACAGATTTGGTCCAGTAATCCCGAGCCAAAAGTAAGTTAGAGGTACATGAGTGTCCTCTACGAAATCCATGTTGTTCTGCAGCGATAATATTGAAGCCGTCCGCAAGAGCCATGATTTCGTCGGCAACTATTGCCTCCATCACCTTGGACAGCACTGGGAGGAGAGTGACTGGACGGTAATTGGCGGGATCACTACGATTTCCACCCTTGAAGATTGGAGTGATGATACCTTCCTACCCCGACCAACACTTAAAATTGAATGTTTGTGCCCAAGTACCGAAGGATAAGCTCAATCGATGCCGCGGCAAAACTGTTTGCGACGTTAATGTTAAATCGGTTCTCAACCAAACGCAATCTCCGCACTGGAGTTAACCAAGGTGGGTTTCACCCAGGATGGGATGCGTAGCCCTTGTGCATGATTGTGGAACACAGTGAACGGTATCAAAAGCAAAGGATAGCATGTTTAATCGATTTCCATAGATCGCGACTGTTCATGGTTAATCATTCTATCGGATGGGGTCCCCTTGAAACTCGTTAGCCTAATTAGAACCAATTACAACTCTACTACGTTTCGGGTTCGTGCCTTCGGTAACAAAATACTGCGAATTTAAGTTGAACATAAGAGTCCAGTAAGGCTGCCCGTTATCACCATTTCTGTTCGACTGTCGTCGAATGCATTGAATGAATAAATAAATGGTGTCACAAGCCTCATCCAGGCAAAGTGCCGCACAGTCTGCATGTGGACTGCATTATGAACCAAGTATCAACGGAATACCAAGGGGTTACAGTTTCAACGGATCTCTGATCTAGACTACGCTGAGGATATAGTTATTTAGCGAAAACGCTGAAATGCTGCAACCGCTTTTAGACCGCAGTAGACGTTTTGCTGTTAATGCCGGCCTCGAGATAAACGCAACAAAAGCCAATGCATTTCTCTACTATCTCTTCAAATGCTCTTATCTTTTTAGCAAGTGCGCAATATTAGGAAACTATACATTCTTTGTCAGAAGCACGGGAGTTAATTGATAACATGGACCATTTATTAAAACGATGAATTTAGTGAATTATTCATGAAACCCATGGAGCAAAATATTACGAAAAGAGAAGATATTGACAATTTTAATGTTTTGCATATCAGTAAGCGACTTAGTTTGTTTAAATTAGCCTTTGTCCAATCAAAACTTGTAAGCGCAGGGCATTTGAGCACTCCCTGAATAATCGTTGCGTTTGACTTCATGAATGAATGAACGCACAAGCCTGATCCAGGCAAAGGACGATTGTGGCATCGATGTGCAATAGTGCAGTACTTCAGGAATGGGTAGCTAACACCGTGCTAAATTGATTTGATATCAATAGTGAACTGCATGCGATAACACGCTGGAATGCCAATATCATTTCTATTTTCCTCTCTTATCTGTCTTGGACTGGGCGACCTGACATCATTTTGCCCGCATGCAGTCTATGACTGTGTCTGGATCAAGTGTGATTTTATTCATTCATAGAATGCAAACGCGCAATACTTTTTTACTGTGCAGTTAACACAGTGGATTGATTTGCTAGCGGTAGTGAGCTGCATGCGAAAACACGCTGGAGCCTCCCTGCCATCCTCCTTCCTTCTCTTATATCTGTCTACGCCTAGGCAACCTGACAGTATTTCAGCCCATGTGCAGTCTATAACTGTGTGGCACTTTGCCTGGAAAAAGGCTTGTGATTCATAATAGTTGTGTGGGTTTACCAATCTTATTAAAAGTGGCTTTCGATTATAACTTTACTCATTTTTCACCCGGTTGGGTTTCACTGAAGCAATTCTCATTGTCTCTACCTGATGACGTCATATATAATTTGTAATATGTACGTGCAAACACTGAACACACCAAAACTGTATATTTTCTTTGAATTCGTCAACTCGGTTACACGAATTGTGTCAGGATGATCAATACTAGCTTCAAAGTATTACATTATAGGCAACACCAAATGTTTAGAACTGGATCTATTAAAACTTCTACTTTGCTGAAGTGAAGTTTATTTGGACAACTCAGCTCCATTCATCTCGCATGCTAATTTTAAACTCTTTGCAGTAGACTCGTACAACATGCGTTTTCTGCGTTTTAATGACTTGCAAAGGTTTCTAGCTTGCCGATAATTGTCATAGTGGCGTTTTCCGGCTTACGAATATCGACCAGGGCTTTTGACGTTGCCGCAAAAGTTTCCTTATCTCCTTATCAAACCAAGGGGGACCTTTCGCCTTACCACGGATGTGCAATCGTGCAGAATTTCTGTGCTGCGCGGCTAACATCGTGCTAAATTGATTGGCCAATGGTAGTGAGCTGCATGCTGAAACAGGCTGGAGTCTCACTACCATTTCTTTTGTCATATGTATAGGACTGGGCAACCTGACAGTATCTCAGCCCACGTGCAGTCTCTGACTGTGCGGCACTTTGCCTGGATTAGGCTTGTGCTTTCATACATCATACATACATACCACACGTGTGGACAACGGAACAGCCACCTCAATAACTGTCAAAATATTATTACGGATCACCAGCAAACAATCTTCAACATCAGCTGATTGATCGAAAGACCAATCGAGAGATGAAGCAACATCCCGTAACCTACCCGTGTCGGCCTTCCAAAAATTTCTTCTGGGAATTGGATCTGGTACCCAGCCTGTGTTGCGTTTCCAAATAAAACTTAAGGTGACATGATCACTACAGCCTAATGGAGCTTCAGTCCGAAGCTTGGGAATATCGAACTGCGTTGGAGTGAATACCAAGTCCAAAATGAACTCACACCCAGTAGGGCCTACTCTGATCGGATAGAAAACATGCTGCACGAGGCCCACATCAACCAGTGCGTCCAATAAGTCCTGCTCAAATGACCCAAAACCTTCCTCTAGCGAAGTCCAATCAAGACTAGCAGCATTGAAATCGCCAATAATCAAGCAGTGTGAGGATCTACCATACGGACATATCTGTGATATCAGAGTATCTGCCTGAGTATTGGGAGAACGATAAACGACACCTATCGTGGCAAATGAAACTACAGTCCTTACACGGTACCATAAACTCTGTCATACAGACAGTCTGCAGGAAGCGAGCCAACACTGCGACGGAAATATATTGTTGGAAGAATAAGACAACCACCACCGATTCTAGCGTCTGTTCGATTTGAGTGAGAGTCTATATCCAGGTAGGGTCAGCTCGGGATCATCCTGCTCAGGTGAGAGCCAGGTTTCCGTCACCGCAATGATCGCTGGAGGGTCCTGTATAATCCGATCAAAGAGTTCATTCAGTTTGTTTCTCAAGCTCCTGGCATTAAAATATATCACTTTTAAAGATCCAAATCCCTCCGAATGCCTATCGACAGAGGCTCCCAACGAACTTTTGGCCTCATCCTCAAAACCCGAAAATCCACAATGCGCAAGTTAGTTTCACATGCGGGTCTGCGCTGGCTAATCTCCTGAGTCGCTTTACGCATTTTCACCCGATCTTCCTGAGAGATCACGCATGAGTCGAAGTTCACTACCCTTTAACCTGTAACTCCTCTTTAGCAGTAAGGTCACTTGCTCAGATGAGTCTGACACAATCGTTAAAGGTCTGAGGCGATCACCTGGCGCTGGCCTAGACGAAACGCTGTGCGTACCGTTACACCCTTTTCACCTTCGTTGAAAAGGGGGGCAAGAGCAGAGTTTAATAAATCGCGTTCCTGTTTAGCCGTCTATCGCCAAAGCAACTGTTCGCTCCGGCGCATTCTGAAGAATGATGCAGGATTTTCTAATCTCATCAGTGGTAAAGCTCTGGCTTTTATTCTTGATTGCCTTATCTAGCTGAGGTAGATCCTGGACAACCTTGGGCCTAAGAACGTTCATTGCACCGGCAAAACTAACTCTATCTTTTGAACCGAGTACAAGCGAGGAAGCAACTTCTGCAAAAGTGTGTACACCTTCAGATTGCACGCGAACTTGCTGTATACAAGATGTGTGGTGGTTATCCTCCTTCGAGGGTGAGCCACTATTTACAATCCTCCTATCTGTAATGAATAAGTGCAAGGTGTAACAGGGAATGTTACAATGAATGCAGGACGGAGGGACGAACTCACGGAAAGTAAAGATTCAGTGTCCGGTGCAATTATTCACACATACAAATTAATTCAACTTCAAAACTCCTTTGCCACGTCAATCAGAAACGAATAATTTGTAACTGTTAACCGTCTCGATTCACGAACAATAGCAGAGCCAGGAAACGCGCGGACAAAAGTATATTGTTAATTAATGAGTATTTACAGAATGCGATACCAAAGACGAGTAACAACTCATTCAACGAACAGAAAATCAATAATCTTCGAGTGATTAGAACAACAAGAAATCGATAGATCGACGTGGCAATATCGATTATCGGAACAAGCGATAATTTCAAAATTAATTGATAAAAATTATACAAACATAAGTATGTATAAATCGCTATACATCAACACCTTCAGAGGTCTTAGCAGAAGCCGTGTCAACTTGAAGCAGAGTACCTGCGAGCTTAAAACCTGTCGGTGGATGGCATATCTTACATATCGTGCGAATGATATCGCATGAATTTTTCTGAAGCCAACGATACATCTCGGGCTTCATTCCACCACATCGAATATGCATCTACATTAAAAATATTTCACATTGAACAGCTTAAGCGTTATGGGCGACCTGCTTCGAACAAACCAGACAAGAATCCCCATAGTGAGCAGCGGAATCCCCATTCTCTTGAGGCTTCCTTGCAGTCGGTGCTGAATGATCTCCTTTTGCAGATTTACGAGTCGTAACCATGTTCAAATCCATTGAAAATAGAATGAAAGTTCTTGTAATAATCTTGAAATATCTTGGATATCCACAACAATATCAAAATGTGGTAAGAAGCAAACGTCTACGCTGACCTTGAAAATTCAATTATTCAGTTCAGTTCAGTTGCACAGGACAGTAAGTGGCGAACGAGCCAATCGAGCTTCAAGAATTTCTTTCGGCGAAAAGCTGCAGAGAAGCAACCACCACTGCAAAAGCGTTTATTTTAATTGTGATTTGGATATCCTCGACGATCGCGATGCCAAAGGATTGTCCGGGTTGTATTTAGGAAGCACCTTGTTATGAATGATGCTGGAAAGATAAGAACACATTTCTCTTCACCAGTACGGCGAGTGGTCAGCTAAAGAAAAGTTGTGTATTAAACAAACAGAACTTTAGCATTTACTTACTTACCAAACAACGCTAAAATTGGTGAACAGCCTAATCTTGCATAGAAATTAGGGGGAGAATTCAGGAAAAATTTTCCCCAGATGCTGTCCAAACCCTGCTTAAAACTTGCGAAGGAACTGCAGGATAAAAGTTCTTCTGGAAGCCGGTTCCAGAAATTTACCACCCTGAGGCTGAAAAGGTTTTTCCTGTAGTCTAGTCTACATCGCTCCTTAGCAAGTTTGAGTGAATGGCGTCGGGTGCCCAGCTCAGGACTTAAGGCAAAGAAGTCGGTCATGATAACGCCACTTAACCCCTTCAAGATCTTGAAGGTTTTAATTAAGTCACCTCTCAAACGACGTTGCGTAAGTGAAAAAAGATCTAAGGACTTCAGGCGTGCAGTGTAAGGTTTCCCTCGCTGACCCTCAATCATGCGAGTTGCGAAACGCTGTTCAGTTCAATTCAGTTCAGTTCAGTTTTCACAGGACTGTAAGTGGCTAACGAGCCAATCGAGCGTCTAGATTTCTTTCGGTGGTATGCCACAGAAGAGCGTCTACCACTTCAAACAATATCTTCACAAATATCTTCTGGTATGAGAGTTCAAGTTCAATTTCAATTTGCATAGGGCTGAAGGTGGCTAAAAGCCAATCACGAGCCCAGATTTCCTTCGACTGTATGCGGTTGAGCACCCGGCACTTCAATACTGAGTATACACTTCGTCCGTTTCACAAGTTCTTGTTATCAGATATCTGGAAAGTAAGGTAGGGGTTCTCTTCACCAGCATGGTGAGAGGTCATCTATTCAGGATACAATGCAATAATATGCGTGAACAATGTATGATTTAATGAAATCACTAGCCTAGTCGAGGCTAAGTGAAGCAGTCATAAACTGCATTTGGGCTAATATGCTATCAGGTTGCCAAGGCCTAGACATATATGAGATAAAAAATGTTACAATACGTTTTTTGTTTTTTTAAGCTTTTTTATTAGACAATGTGCGGAAATATGGTAGACCATTTAGCGTCTAATTACCTTTTAAAGCTCAATACATTTGGGAGGTTTATTATACAATCTGGGAGTATGTTCCAGAAATTGACCACACAGTTGCTGAAAAGGTGCTCACGTACCAGCAATTTGTGCCTGCGAAGGAAGTTTCATAGAATTACCCCTTGTGGCTGCTTTAGGGGCAAGTTTGAGGATTTAGGTAATATTATCAGCCGTAAGACCCTCTAGAATCTTGAAGACTTTTATTAGGTCGCCTCTCAGCCGGCATTTCTTTAGTGAGAACAGATCGAGGTCCTTGTGTCTTGCCTCATAGGTTTTTCCTGTCTGACCCTCAATCATCCTAGTCGCAAGGCGCTGGACCCTTTCGATACATGTGATATCCCTTTTTAAGTACGGTTCCCAGTATTGAACGCAGTATTCCAAGTGAGGTCGCACGAGTACTTTGTATAAGGGAATGAAGATTGAAGGTTTTCGGCAAGATAACGCTGAGGCGAATTCTGAACAATTCTCTGTGAGCCTTGATTACAGCTTCGGCAAATTGAGTAGCCCACTTAAAATCGCCTGTTATCGTAATACCGAGATCCTTTACTTTCTGAGCAGCAGCTATTCTGATAGTTTCTTCGCAAACATCCAGTTGGGTTGTCGCTAAATCAGTCGTCAGAACGCAGCTCTTCCCCAAGTTTAGTGGCAAGTCCCAGGTCTTTGTCCACTTGATTACTTTTTTTTCTAAATCAAAGATAAGCGTATCTCTACTGTCGGCTCCTAGGATCCTAACATTATCAGCAAACCGGAAACAGCGTGAACTGAAGCAGGCTGCCAGGTCGTTTACAAAAATAAGAAAAAGTGTTGGACCAAGCATCGAGCCTTGAGGCATTCCACTGAGAATCAGTGATTCCTCTGAGCACACCAATGCAACTCCAACATAATTAGTGCGAATAGGTAAAAAGCTGTCTAACCATCGATGTAGTTTACCTGTGACGCCACACATCCTTCGTTTGTGCAGAAGGTACCTATGGTTCACGGAGTCGAATGCCTTTTAAAAATCAAGATAGCATACTTCGACTACTCTACCTTCATCAATGTCACTTCGTCAAGAAAGCTTAAAAGATTGGTTAGGCAGGACCTTCCTTTCCAGAATCCGTACTGGGCATCGGGTAATAAGGAATTGGCCACCAAATGTTTACATATCTGGTGCCGAATGATTTTTTCCAAGCACTTGCAAACAATGCTAGTTAGGCTTACTGGCCTATAGTTGCGTCCACTCGAAATGGGACCCTTTTGTATATAGCTACTACCGCTGTTCGTTTTCAATCATCCAGTAGTATACCCTGCAAAACGATTGCTGATTGCAAGGCCAACTATATTCGCGAGCGGTTGAAGAATAGCCGGATGTATACCGTCGGGGCCAGCCGACTTAGTTTTATCCAGCTGCGACAGAACTGCGGTGACTATTTCCTGATTAACCTCCACAGAGCTCAAGAGAGGTGCTCTGCACTCGTGAGTTTCTAATCGGTTACCCGAATCGCACCGATGAACACTGCAGAAGAATGAATGCAAAGCATCCGCTTTTTCCTGTGCAGTCAAAGCCGTGTTGCCATCATCCAGCACTAACGTACCTATTTCTTCTCTTTAAGATCGTTTGGACTGAACAAATCCATAAAAAGCTTTTAAGTTAATGTTTGCTTTTTGGCAAGTCTGGATTCGAAGTCCGCAACAGCTGAATTTTTTGTCTGTAAGTACTTTAGTTTAGATCTGTGAATTCCAGAGAATTTGTTATCCCTCCAGCTACGGTCACGCCATCTAATAGCCTTGCGAATAGATGATCTCCACCAGGGGGGTTTCCTCGCGTTCTCACTGGTTGTAGAGGAGCAAAACTTTTCTGTAGTTGTAAAAGGTGCCCGCGTATAATTTCCCACCTGATTTCTACATTAGGTTTTATTTCGTCTGGTTCCCAACTTAGATTCTGTGCTTGAGTTTGTAGTTGGACGATGTCCATTCGACCAAAGTTGCGGGACATCCTTACTTGGTGACTGGGGTGTACTAAAGCCCTGTCAAGAAGAATTACAGCGAGGTCGCACTTTCCTAGTGGCGAAAGGTGTTTGATCCCATAAATATCTATTCCATGAGACGATGGAACCAAATATAAAGTGGACGGAGTGTGTCCTGACCTCAACATTGTAGGTTCCCTGACATGCTGATAAAAGGCCCCGACATGAAACCAGTCAAGATATTGCGACTCAGCTGAATTTGATGAAGAAATTTCATACGCCAATCAATGCTCGTGAGATTAAAGTCTCCAACAATTAGTAATGCGTTGCATTTCCATTTTCGTACTTCCAATGCGTCCCTCGGTAATTGATCGTCAAGTGGTGAAAAACTCGGGCTTCTTTAGGCACACGCAAGTGCCAGTCTCCTCCTAGCGAAAGTAAGAAATACCGATGTTAGTTGAATTGTGTGAGAAGCAATTTTACCGATGTCTCACTGTGGGGAAGGTTTTAATTTATCATAATTGCCACAGCCCCTCCCGTAGCACCATTATCCCTATCCTGACGATAGATGTCGTACTTAGTTAATACAAAATAACGGTATACGGTCATCTGATTTCAACCACGATTCGGAGATGGCAATAATGTCGACCTGGTTTTCAAGTGCAGCAAGCTGCAGCTCATCCCACTTATTACGTATACTGCAAGCATGTGTGTACACTACACGGGTATTTCTATTCTGCGCACATTTTAATCGACTTTTACTCGGGGTCGGAGCACCGGCGTTGACACCCCGTTTTTAGAGACCAGAACAGTGGTTAAACTGCGCTTGCAAACGAGCTTGTACCGGCCTAATGGCAGTTGTACATGTATTTTCTCCGTTCAGGAGCCTACTAAAGAGCAAATCTTGCTTATTTTCTTGGCATAGGTCCTTGAACTACTGAAAGGCGTTCGCTTGCCAACGACTTTTTCATGCACTCGTATTCTACTAGCGGGCCATTTCGGAGTACGTCTGCAATGACTACTACAGCAGCTGACTCAAACATTTTATTTTTGCTAAAGTTTATCCCTTTCATGGGAGTTTTCAAGCCAGTTATCGGCGTTTTTGAACGCTTTTCATGAAAATGTGGTTGAGGCCACGTATACTGGACAACTTTGTGTAGCGTTCAAGGTGAGCACTTTTGAAATAAGCGTATCCCTGTCAAGCTGGTTTATAAATTCTACCAAAATCGGACGAGCGCTACTTACAGTTGGGTTCCACCGGCCTACACGATGGACACTTTTTACCTGGCAGTTAATTAGCCCTGCCATGCGCAAAACATCTTGAACCATGAAACGGTCCATTTTCCGCCGGGATTCGCTTTCACGAATCAGCGGCTCTTCCCTTGTTGGAATGAGCAGAGTACGAGTTGGCTTCGTTTCCGCCATTCTTTTAGTTCCAGCAAGCTTACTATCTTGCTCAGCCAGGGCATTTATTTGCCTTTCTAAAGCGACGTAGTTAGAATGTTGTGAATTTACGTGACATTTATCCTTAGCAACGGCTTTCTTTATGCGTTTCGTTTTACCCCCCCGTGGTGGTTTTGGATCCCTACTGATGGAACTTCGGATAGGACTCGATCTTATTGATGAGGGTGTTTCCTTTCGTACTACTTCGGCGTTTCGCTTACAGTTCATACATATCCATTCCGTGAAACTATTATAACAATAAGTTTAGTAATTCTTGGCAAGAATGCCGGAGCATTTTGGATGAACCCATCTCTGGCACACATCACAAGCTATGCCTTTAACTATTTTTTCATAACATTCGATTGGAATGCAGGGATATGACGCTTTAGGCAAAGTGTTTGATTTTTTAAATGTGAATATCAATAGATATATAATGCTTTTTTCTTCAAAAGAACGTACTAGAATAGGTTAATTCTAGTTATGATGTGTGTATAACGCGATAAATTGATTACCAATTTACAGCAAAATCAGAAAACAGCGATTTGGAAATGGATTGTTAAGAGGAGCGTGGGAAATACAACCAAGTTGAACGTACCTCTGCTCCGGTAAAGATGAAGGAATGGGTCTGGTGCTTAGCGATTGTCGTGCTTCCGTAAAACACTTAAAGTGATATGATCACTAGAAACTAACGGTGCTTCAGTTATTAGCTGAGCCACATTGGATCGAGTTCAGTATCAGTATCAGTAACATTATCACAGAACGATAGTTGACCAAGTCAAAGCGAGTGCCCAGATTCTTTCGGAGGTATGCTTGAAACCCCCCACTACCAGGATTTATTCGTAGGAATCTCAGGCGTGTGTGCCTGTGAATGGAAGAAGGGATAGGTCGCCTCGCCGAAAGATGAGTTAATGCATGTTGCATGTCCAATCTAATGAATAGACGATGGACAGCAGTTAATTTTCACTAAAACAAATAAATGGAAAAAAACGCTTTTGCGTTTAAAAAGATTTTCAAAATATTTTGGTTGTTTTTGCAAAAATAGGGTTCGATTTAATGTTAGGTGTAATGCTCCGGAAAAAGCACCTGACACTGTTAATCTAGCCCATGTTTGAACACATTTACTGAAGCTGCCGAAATTATTTCTGCTGGGAGTGAGTTTATGGTGTTTTCGTCATTGTATATTTTATTAGATTAATCCTACATATTTTGTCATTTTTTGTCATAATGATATATGTAAATAAGCACACAATTTGAATATATTGTTCACACCGCTCACGTGTTCGGGTTTAGGACAAGTCTATCGTCTGATTGTTTTGGAATTGTTGTAGTGGATAAGCGTGAAATATAACAGAAAAATGTTACAGTAAAAGCGGACAAGGGTACAAACTCACAGCGAGTGAAAATTTAATGTCCAGTGAAATTATCCACAAACAATAATATTCTTACTCTGAAGTGCGGTGCGTCGCGTTGATAGGAATGAATATGGCGAAGCTGAAAAAAATGCGGGTACACGTCAGTTTTGCCGTTACCGTCGTGATTCAGATACAACGGAACAATACAAAACAGCGCAGCGAAGAAAAAGATTAGACTGCGCGCGGGAAAAATGTATATTGTTATAACCGTTGCTCAAACACGCATCAATGGAATGGTATACATTTGAAAGGAAAGTGGATTTACATATCACTACAGAACCCCTCCGGAGCGTGAGTCGACGGTTAAACGCTCGACACACCGTTTATGGTATGTCTTCAACCAGTCTTGCGAGGAACCTCATTCTACGGCCGGTCCATATTGAACATGGTGAACGGTTACATATTACAGGTGACGGGTGATTTGAGAGATGATCACTTTTCATCATAGGTTGTTTGTGTGGAATCAAAGGTGTAGCATCTTGTAATGACTTTTGTTCGACGTAAGCAGGTTTCAGGCGGTCGTAGCAGAACGAAATATTTCTCTTCGCGTTCCATTACTTTGAATGGTCCTTCGCACGGAATTTGTAAGAGGTTTCAAACAGCATCGACTCGAACAAAGACGTAGGGACAACTCTTGAAGTCATTGTGGATAAATGATTGAGGGTCAGCAACACATGTTGAAACGGGCTTGATTAAGTGAAAGTGCTGCTTGAGTCTCGAGCAGTAGGATGCTGGTTCTACTTTGCAGGTAGTGCGTGTCTCAAGTACCATCTCACAAAGCAGTCTCAATGTGGTGCCAAATACCAACTCTGAAGGACAACAACCAATATCTTCTTTAACCGTGTTTCAAATACCGATAATTACAATAGTACTTCAGAGTAATTCAAAGTAATTCAAAGTTTTATTGGTCCAAAAAGAAATTACTTTACAGTAACCACATATTAAAAATATAGGGAATGCGTAAAAACAACACAAATGTCTTAATAATATGGAAAGTCAGCACGTGTATTTAGGTGCGAGGTTGGATTTGGTCAACATATACTTGTCAAGTTCAGCCTTAAACATGTTCAGGCTTGATGCGCAAATGATATGTGTAGGAGAGAGTTTTTTATAAAAAAAACTCGGACAGCAAATAAAAACCTTCGACAATTTGATCTGGAGTGTGTAATAATTAACGTGTAGCCCTGCGATCTGCTAACACGTGATTCTTGGAACAGGTGTTCAAGTGAGTGAACCACTGTATGCAGTATGTTGAACAGCGGGATCAAGTCACCCCTGACACGACGGAACGAAAAGTCAAATAGGTTTAGAGTTTCAATCGTATCCTCATATGGCCTGTTATATAGCGATGTCACCAGATTTGTAGCGCGGTGGTATACCCGTTGCAGCACGGTCATGTTCTTCTGTAACCATGAGGACCATGCTCGAACAGCGTACTCGATTGTTGGTCTGATGTAGGTGTTAATTATCCGTGAGAGTATCTGCTTTGCGAAACTACTGAAGATCATTCTGAGCACTGCTAAGGTATGTCACGAATTTTTGTATGCAACAAAACACTGGTTTGAAAACTTCAAGTTACTACTAATCCAAACACCCAGGTATTTCTCTTCCGTAGCCCATGAAAGTTGCTAAGATGCCAGTGAGTATGTGAATTCGAATAATTTACTGACGTGTAACATTTTATATTTTTGGAAGTTGAATGGGAGGCAATTTTGCAAGGACCACGTATGAAGTGCTTCGAGATATTTTGTAGAATTCGGCAATCTTTTATGGAGTGTACGCTAGTTCAGACTTCAATGTCACTCGCAAATAAAATGATTTTACTGCGTACGATTTGATGTATATAGTTCGCGTACACCATGAAGTATATTGGCCCCAAGACTGAGTCTTGAGTTAAGCCACTTGTAACTTCCACTGATCTGGATAGTGCCCCAT
>JACCGJ010024717.1:0-12208 GCA_013407085.1 Atriophallophorus winterbourni
GATAACTTTAGGTTTGAAAAATGGAATCATATCGCCCTTTGTAAAAGCAAAGTAGCGGTGACAAATGAAAAATAATGCCATGAACAGCAACCAAACACACGTCTACAAGCAGGCAAATTTATCGCTCCGTTTAACAAACGCGACACTCACCAGCTAGGGCGGATGCTGCACGCGACACGAAATTTGGCTGCGCAGGGAACCCAAGAACGCCAGCAGGAGGGGGTTGATTTTGAGTGAAATTTTGCAACAAACGCTGCACAATTTCCGGAGCTAGTGAGGCACTATTAAACGGGTGAAACGAAAGCAATTGAAAAAAGGAACAAGCCAAATAGTTGTTCAAAGCACATGCATAAATACTGACGCATGGTGAATATTACAACCACCACAAGCAACTATCGGTGGTAAACCGATGATAAAATATTGTCAAACATTTGAAGTAGAGTTATTGAATTACCTTGTAAGGATATAACGTTTTAAAATATCACAAGCATGGAACAGTCAAAGTGCAGCACGGTCAGGCTGCTAAGGTCTAGACCGTTCACCACCGGTGGCAAATCAAGTTAGCACGGTGTGCGCTGTGCAGTATAGAAGTGTTGCACGAGTGCACATCCATGGAACACAGGTTTAATTTACTTCCGATATGCAAAGGAAACAAAGTTGGACAGTGCTTGTCTCTAGATTGAAACCAAACACAAACGTTATTACTTTATTTTACTTTTGTGCGACTATCTTCTACTGGAGGATGAGTCGGCTTCAATGAAGATTCTTGAGAATTTGGGTACAACGCAGCGTCCCAAGCACCACTTGGCGTTTGTTCGAGTAGGCTTCTCTTGACTTTGCACAACCAAATGTGATCTGCAAGGCAGCAGGGAGTTGCCAGAAAAAGGTGGTGTGCACCAACTAACCGTCTACCAGACTCTGCTCCATATTTTTTCTCAGGGGTTTCTCCCGAAGCCTTTCCCGCGATTGGGTATCCCGCAAGGCAGTGGAGCTGGAAAATCAGGGTTTTCCTTCCCTTAGATGAAATGCCCTCCCAGGCTAACGAGCTCAATCTACCCGAAGCAAACGTTATTGTTAAGAATGTCAATCAATTGTGCGGTGTTGTGTCTGGTACTAGGTTAGTGATGCTTGTCTTCTGCCGAAGTAGGTCATCGATGTACATCGCAAGGACATGTCACATTGATCGTCTACACTACACGTATGGTACGGTATGAAAGCACAAGCCTGATCTAGGCAAAGTGCCGCACAGTCAGAGACAGCACGTGGGCTAAGATACTCCCAGGTTGCCCAGACCTACACGTACGACGGTGCAGTCTGCTAAGTGTGAAAAATGGCTCACTAAACGCAGCGAGATGCGAGTGTCTGTCAATCGATGCCGTTTGCCTCTTACTTGTGCGATTGGCAGGTAAGGAAGCGCTCATTCAAAACGCTGTCCTTCACACTAGTTGGTTGAGTCAATTTTAAGGCTTTTCTTGGCCAAGTATTGTTTGAAAATATACTTGGACTCATTGATTTCAACGCTTCATAGAGAAGAGACCCGAACAAGCGAAGGTGACCCCGTTAGAACACAATGAGAAAATGTGACTGAACGAATAGCTTCAAAAGGGAATAAGAACCATGCACAATAGGTCTGACACCTCGAATGCTAAAAAGAATAGACAGCATCAGCTTAAGCTTGCTATCGAGTAGGAAGATCAATACAAACAGCTCATGGCATTTTGTAGTAAAAATTGATCAAGTAAGGAGAGGATAAACGAGGAAAAAGGTTGCCATTACCGGGAGTGGCAGTGGAGATAAGCTCCCACTATCTATAAAATGATCCCTTATTGCGCGCTTCTCAAATAGCCTCTGACAACCAAGTCCAGCTACTTGCCTGCACAAGTGGCTCCTCGAGCCCGGAGGAACTGCTTCTGACAACAGAAGGCGCCTGAGAACCAGTTTGCTTCGGGCAGATGGAGCTCGATAGCCTTTATGGCATTTCATCTAGGGGAAGGAAAAACCTGGTTTTAAGCCTTTGCTGCCTTGCGGGAGACCCGATCGCGGAAAAGGCTTCGGGAGAAAACCCAGAGGAAAAATCTGGAGCAGTCTCCTAGACGGCTAGTTGGTGCACACCACCTCTTTCGGGCAACTCCCTGTTGCCTTACAGGTTGCACTTGGTTGTGCAAAGGCTAGAGAAGCTGACTCGAACAAACGCCGAGTGGTGCTGGGGACGCCACTTTGTACCCAAATTCCCAAGACTTTTCAAAAAAGTACCAGAAAGCACAGGCTATGAAGCAAGTAGCTTCTTTACATGTGCTGATAAGCGATTGTCCAGATCGTAGTAGAAACGCACTCGAAACGTTTTGCTAATACACTTTCACGTGACTATAGACTATTGGCTCAGACTAAATCTGGTTCATCAATAGAAAATGAGAGAACACCAACCCTTACACACATGGCACCAGCGCTGTACGAAGCGCAAACCTGTGCACGTCAGAGATTTGTAGAAAAAGAACCAGGCACCGCTTAGAAAGGCCATGTTTATCAAGTTGTAAAAGTTGATAAAGCTGACAGTACGCAGCATCACCCTTAATTCGGTTGTATCTATTGGTAAAACGGCAGAGAATATAGGAAAAATGCAGAGTCAGTCATTTCAAACTTACCACTTTCCCCACATGAGATAAGCGTAGACTAACGGTAGAGGTGAACTTATCTCCCGGTGCATTTGACGAGCGAGTAAAGTCAAAATTGACATCAGCGTTTCGCAATGCAAGGCATACGAGGCATCACTGTGTGTTGTTAAATAAAGGGAATTACTTGATTGGTACTTTTAATAAAATGTTGAATAAAACTTGAAAGAATGTTTCCAACAATGGCGAGGAACTGAAAACTAAAAACATGTTAGCAATGTCCAAGACAAACTTTCTGTTGACCCATCAGCCAAATGGCTTAAAAATTGTTGTTCTGTTGTATGTTCCAAAAGATATTTTGAAGATAAACGGAAAACCAAGAGTGCATTTTGAATCAATTGCAGGATTCGTTTGTCCCTGGTATACTTAGAATTAAGTGAAACATACAGCATATTTTCTTCCGAGTATGATACAGATCCAACAAGTTGCGTCCCGTGCGAAATAATGAATTTCATTAATGATGAGAGGTTGTGGGTTTTTATATTGTGCTTCCTAAAATCTCGTAGAACATCTGGTCCGATATCTTCAAACTTCTCTAGCATTGTGCTATGAACAGTAAAACTAAAACTATAAACCCACTATTCTGAAGGTGCAAACTGACTGAAGCCGAGGAAATCTTTCCAGAATGGTTCAACATCGGGTATGGATCCAGAACCAACATACTTGGTTAAAAATTCGTTGGATGATGCCTCTTTAAATGAACTTTGGTTAGAACCCATCTACCAAATGCGACGCAAAATAAGGTTTGTAACACGCGCTACTTTTTTTCCGTTTCAAGTTCAATTGGAAAATCCACTCTGCTGAATCGTAAATACAAGACAACCGCGAAGTTAAAACTACATCAACAATATGCGGATGATTACCTGACGGTCAGTTGTTCCGTATTCTAGTCTTGAGATCTATAGAAAATCACTTGCACTTATCACAAAAATGTGTTTAAAGAGTTTTAGGGCTTGGGCATTTGCCTACAAACTTTGTTTTGATTGACAATTACTTTTCAGTAATCCACAATTTTTTCGGTGTAATTTTATCGATCTACGGCAAGCGCATTAGGTTTTGTGGTGTTGCGTTTCCTATCAAATACTAACGGCTGACTGCCGCATATATATGCTTTTTCTCGAAGCCTTCTAGCATTGGGTATCTTTGCGGATTTCTGAATCTGAATTAATATTGTATGTAGATATTCTCTGAAATCACACATCTTAGCCCATCACAGTACAGAGTTTCCTTTTATCAGCCATTTTGCCTGCGTCAATTCAAGAAACATTTCTTCTTCTTCTTCTTCTTGATAGACGACAGGGGGTCAAGACCTTGTAAGCCGCATCTCTTTATATCAGCAACATAGTCCAGAAGAACCTCAGTTGAAGAAATCCTGTCCAGTGTTGTTCAGCTTCGCCGTGATTACAGGCAATACCTTATCCAAAAGTTGCTTGAATTGGTTTTCAGAGCTCGCTGAGATAACCTCTTCCGGAAGCGCATTCCACAAGTTAACAATTCTTGTTGAGAGCGTGAATCCCTGTGTAGGCGTAGTGTCCTTCGCTTTTGAAGCTTTAGAGCATGGCCACGGGTTCTTGAGTCCGTCACGAGAGGGAAAAACTCGCGCAGCTCGTCACCATAAGCTCCCAGTAATATGCGAGAGAAATGTTTGAAGACAAGAATAAATGAATGTTCGTCTTCCCGGTGATTTGTGTAAATCAAAAATATTAGAAAAATAGGATGTCAGTTTTCTTTTTATTACTGCATATTCATCATATTATCCAGAAACAAAAGACATTGGTGAACCACAAAGTTTACGAAAGAATTGCTTTTGCATTTACAGCCTATTTCAGGGGTTTGAATAAACTGAACATATAACTGTTTCTGTGGCAAGTCTCTGAGTTGAGTGAGATTGTCTCCCGAAAAACACTCTATGGTATTGTATGCTAGTATACAATGCACTCGGAGTGTTATCATTTTCAAAATGGAAGGTTGAAATCATTTTAGTCAATAACTAAACTTCATGCATAATGGTCAAAATCTGTGTTGATCTAAACCTACATACATTTGCAAGCAAGCTAACATCCTCATATATGACCTGCGTTAGGCCCCTTGGCTTCCTTATATGGGAAGAAAAATGGTAGAACACTTCAAACATGGCGAAGTCACTGACATTCTGGACAGTTATTTGCAAGCTGTGATCACTTTTTAGCAAAACGTGCACTACTGCTAAACAATCAAGTAACTGTGTCCCACATTGCCTCCATTTTCGGAATTTTATTATACCTATAATTGTTAATCGAACTACGCTGACGCACTCGAATCATTTTGGACTTTATTCCTAATCCGTCATCCGTAAATCGTTCTTATTTTCAATCGCTTGTTTGAAATACACTGATATCAACTTCACAGAGCGTTAGCACTTCAAATTCAATTTTCAATTTTCCACTCAAATTTATCTCTCGCATTCTAGAATATCGCATATAACAAAGCAATATACGGGAGCCCTTGCAATCTCGTATCGATCAAGAGTTGCTTTAACACTAACTAAACGAAATTTGCGGGTAAAAACGTTTTATGGAGATGTGCGTGCTGGCAATGAATCATTTTTACAAAAATGCAATATGTGAGATGTTATTATAAGAAATGAAATAATGGGATCAGGGAAAATCAATGTCCCGAAGAATGTTGAATATCGACGAATATCGGAAATCCCGAAGAGGCTGATAAGTCAAATTTTCCGTTTGCTTTTTCGAAATATAAGTCGGTTTTAAATGGTAGACGAATTTCTCGTGGTTTTTCGTAGAAGACAGGGTGGATTCACGGATTCAAGGCTTTATGGGTAAAAAAGTAAATACTTAACAACACCACAGGATTACGGTATGAATTAAAACATGAAAAATACAATAGTATAAAAGCAATAGTGAATAACAAATGTAAGGCTCACGAATGTTATTCTTTTGCATAATTTCGCTTTAAACGCCGCCAGGCAAGAAGAATCCACTACATCTTGAGGTAGGGAATTCCAAAGAAATATAGCACGTACGGCAAAAAATGGCGCCGACAATCAATACTGGAACTTGGAACGTAAAGGGATAAGGTATGTCCGCGTGTCACTTTCCTATCACACACATCGAGCAAGTGTTTTAGTGGATATCCTTTGGTAGACACAATTCTATAAGCCAGAATAATATCGCGTCGTATCCTCCTTTGGGTAAAGTCGCATGGACCCAAACGTCGCAATCTTTTGGTGTACGGAACATCGCGAAGACCCATCACAAACTTTGTTGCACTATGATAGATTTTATCGAAGAGAGCAATGTCTATTCGCAGCCAAGGAACCCAGACCTCTACCGCATACTCCATCGTAGGGCGAAGGTAGACATTCATTATCCTTAGTAACGTTACCAGAGAGAATCTTCCAAATATTTTTCGAACGATACCTAACAATATGTTTGCCCATCGATATATGTTCTGGCAGTGAGCTCTGCTCTTCAGGTTCCCGCTAATTCAAACTCCAAGATTTTTTTTCTAACGAGCACCACGCTAGGTTCTAAGTTTCCAATCGATATGTCCGAGGAACATTCTTGCAAAGATGGAACATCTTACATTTTTGTATGTTGAATGACATGTCATTCATGACCACCCAATTCGACACGCTGTCGAAATCCATTTGAAGTTTCTCACAATCCTCTGCAGAACTTATTGGCGTCCAAATTTTCATATCATCCGCGAACAGGACCATTTTGGACGATATGAGGGAAGGGGGTAAATCATTTATGTACAACAGAAAGAGGAGCGGGCCTAGCACTGATCCTTGTGGGACTCCACTGGTGGTTTTGATCGTTTAGGATAGCGCTCCGTTAACTTTAACTTGGACGTCACGATCTGACAGATTGTCGCACAACCATGAGAGGAGTGGATCACATATTTCTTAACGCATCAGTTTTGAAGAATCAAATGATGATTGACTCGGTCAGAAGCTTTCGAAATATCTAGGTAACAGACGTGGATGCAAGAACTTTCATCCAACTCCTTTGTCCAGTCTTCTAACGCTATGAGAAGAATCGTTAGACAAGAGCGATGAGATCGAAATCCATGCTGCGCTTGCGAAAGCAAATTATGCGATTCAAAGTGTGTAACCATTCTTTTCGAGACTATACTTTCCATAAGCTTAATAACAACAGGTAAAATTGTGACAGGACGATAATTTGCAGCGCCAAATCGGTAACCTCCACTGAAGATAGGTATTATCACGCCGGAACTCCAATCTTTCGGTACAACTCCCTTGAGCAACGAATAGTTAAATAGGCTGGAGAGCGGTTCACAAAGCTGATGGTGCAGAACCTGAGCACATCTCG
Source organism: Atriophallophorus winterbourni (assembly GCA_013407085.1). Classification (NCBI taxonomy): domain Eukaryota; kingdom Metazoa; phylum Platyhelminthes; class Trematoda; order Plagiorchiida; family Microphallidae; genus Atriophallophorus; species Atriophallophorus winterbourni. Next base: position 7,007 of record JACCGJ010024717.1, read on the forward strand.
TGTGATGCCATCCGTTCCTGAAGATTTTCTTACATTTAGTTTGAGCAAATGACGTGCAACAATCATTGGATTTATCGAAATATCGCACAATGTTTCAATTCCTGTTTCGATTGAATACTCAAAACCTTCCACTAAAACCTTTGGCACGAACACTTTAAAGCAGTAAATTGCCAGAGCATTTGCGGTTTCCAACGCTGATTTAGTGAGTTTTTCACCATTCTGGATGGGAAAAATACCTGGTTTGACTTTCGCTTTTGCGTTCATGATTTTGCATAGTAACATAAGGTCGCGTTCCATTTTTGACAGGAGCATCAATTGGTGCGCTTCCTTATCCTATCGAATAAGTGCAGTCACCTTGTTGCGTAACATACGGAAATGTTGCCAAGATGTAGAAGCATTGTTGGCTTTGTGCTGCACCCACGCTGCTCGCTTCAGTGCTATCCACTTTTTTGTTCTGCTGCGGACAACAAAACGGAGTTCATGGACGTACCTTTTTTAAACGATCTGCGAGTTTTCGACTATCTTCAGTTTCAGAAAATCTACAAGTTCGTTCCATCGCGAGTCAAGGCTTATGTTGTCCGACTAACAATGCGGAATTTGCACGAGCGATTTACGATCTATGGGCCAATTTGGTTCGCATGGATGTAAATGAGGTATTCTGCGAAGTAAATACTAAAGGGCCAAGTGAATGTTCAATATGAAATTTGTAAAACTAATTTCACGATTGGTGCCCAGTGATGACATGATTATATAGTTCTTCGTTCGGGATATCTAGGTTTAAATGTTTCGTTAATTTTTCCACAGTTAAAAATAAATCTAGATGTGTTTAAAATCACTTAAAGAAGCACAATGTCTTATGTTTTTCCAAAGAAGATTCCACAGTTTAGCATACTTACTCAGATAAAGGTTTCTCTTTACTTTCGTGTAAAATCTTGGTAGTTTCACTAAGTTATCTAGATTCCTTCAATTATACATAGTATCTTGTCGAATAGTTGAAATTATATCTATATACCGTTGGATATTATTCTTAAATCAGTATTAGGTTGTATCTCATTCTATGGAACTATAATAGTTCTAGCACGAGCTGCCTACACCTTTCTCAATATATTATCGATTCGACCTATTTCTAAAGATTTATTTGGTAAAGATACGTAGTTTTTTCCAAAACGATTCTCACTGTTTTGTTCATGCTGCTATATATTATATTACAGTAATCAAAGAGTGGTATAGTGAATGGTTTATAAAGTTCTAACTTACACTGTGGAAGAAAAAGGAACTCATGTATCATATTTACAGTCTGCTTCGCCTTCGATATCATGTGATGGATATACTCGTTGAATGTAAGCAATGCAGAATATATGAACCCAAGATCACGTGTGCAGTCGATCGTTTGAATGGGCTCACTATTGAGAATAGTACACCATGAGATATGACTGTATGTAGATAGCTAATATATAGAGGAAAAAGTAATTAACCTAAAAACTGCTTTGTATCAAGTCACTTACGATCGACATGGTGCGATATCCGTGACCATTGAACTCAACGCAGTATGTGCGATCCGTGAAGAAACAGTTGTGATAAGAGAGAAGAGTTTTACCTATACCAAACTTAACTTATTTTTGATAGTAACAGTTTATGTGGTACTGTGTTGAAAGCTTTAGTTATATCAAGCAAAAAAACTATGACTGCTGAACCATTTTTAATTTAGCTTGTGATATCGCCTAAGTATTCTAACTAACAAATAATGCAGCATCTTTTGTTATGGAAGCCGTGCTTTTCTTAGAAAGTACACTAGTTGTAATTAATTCTAGTATACATTTCTTTACAATTTTTTCAAATAATCTTGATAAGAAAGCTGTGTGGATTATCAGTCGGTAGTTCGTGACATATAGTTTCGAACCAGATTTGTATCTGTGTATAACAATTCAGCGTTTTCATTCTGCCAGATTCGATAGATGTGATGAATAATTTTCGTGAGAAAAATATGATGGACTTTGCCACCTTTTTGCATATTGCTGGAGGTATGTATGTTATGTCAATTTTAATACTGACAGTCACTTCCTGACGTTCACTGGTTGTATAAACGTAGTTTGACTTGTTAGAGGTAGAGTTGACGTATAGAAGGATTTCTTCATAGGTAGCATCGGGCGAACTAATGATTGTTTCAGATACGGATGAACAACAATATTTGTTCATGAAATCTATGTTGCTAGGTGAGTTGGATGTTCTTAACTTAAAAATCTTACTTAGTGATTTCAGCATATCCCGCATTTTGAAGGATTTGTTTTCAACTTCCGAAGCATGTCTGTGACTTCTGATAGTTCATAAGAACAAAGAAGTAAAGAAATGTCATGCATTTCTATAGCATAAGAATGCAGCTCCACTATTTCCTCCTCTATTTTTTCAGCTTTCGTCAATTTTGTACGTCTGATGAGCTTATATGACGCTTTCATAGGTAACAATTTAAGTTTAGAATGAAATGTTGAAGAGACTGTTGTAAAATCACTAGAGATGGAGAATCAGCTGAACTTTTGTGATCTAATAAATTTTGAAATTAGATTCCAGTTAATGTCGTTGTAAGTTTGGTTAACATCTGTTGTTTAATATACGATGACGTGAGCTGTGGCGCATAATATTTGGAATTGTGATACGCTAAATTAACCGTTAAGGAACGACAAGTTAGCTGGTGACATGTTCAAAGTGAAGACTAAGTCAAGTATTTTGTCATTTCTAGTAGTTTTGTCAATAAATTGCTTATATACTTGTAGCTCTAGCGTTCTGATAAAAAGTGTATAGCAACTGTGATATTCACGATCGTGCCAGTTTAACTTTGACAGCAATCGGTTTATATTGCGCCTGGTGTAGCGATGCTTCAATTAACGCACGAGTTGAAGAATCCATTCTAGATACAGTTGCTGGCGGTGGATAATAAAAGCAACTAATTGAGCGACCGAAAGATGGTGATACAATCCATGTTGAGTCTTCCAGTTCTGATAGACTAGGTGAGTTGAAGTTATCAGCTGTAAACCTGGAATGAACATGGATAAGAGTAACGCCACCACGTTAGCAAGTTCGATTATTCCTGAATATCTGGTATATGGGTACCATGGTGTTAAGTCAAGAAAGTCCTCTTGTGTCCAGGTTTTAGTTTTAACAATAATGTCTACTGAGTTCCGAATGTGAAAAGATTTCATCATTCGGATTTTAGGTGTAATTGATCTGGCGATTATAAATAGGATACTAACACAAGATGGAGCTCAATTAAAAGAAATGAAGGTAGATTTGAGCAAAAATTTAGGGCAATTAATATAAAGCGGTATGGCAGTTGTTCACGGTAATTGACACAATGTGTTCTATTATTTTTAGTGACGAACGTTACATGTTGCGTTAAAGGCTCCCTAAATACTATGTCTCTAAATGAGCTTGGGCTAGGAAGTAGAGCTTGTGTCTGTCTAAACGAAGGTAAGCGAGTTAAACGCACAGAGGCCGACGGTGTCCTGTGCACCATATTATTGAGTGCAGATGGTACACCATGATTTCTAGCAGGTTACCGATCTACGGGTGATTCGCGCTGCATACTCACCGTTGCACCACAAGATGAGTGGTTTACGAATGTAATGGTAATTTGGGCTTTTTCCGACCAAAACGCTTTTCTATTTGGGTGAGATAAGGTTTCATAGTAACATTTGAATATCGAGGCATGGAAACTAAAATATTTTGATTCTCTAAGAAATAAGACAATAAGCATTGGTCAGTTGTTTTGCGTAGGCGGATAAATTTAGCAAAATCTACCTGAATGCCCAATGATGAGATTATAAATATTGTTAAGTCATTTAAAGAATAATTATCAGCAGAATAAATAACGGTTTAAGTGAATCATAGAATGTTTGAGAGATTTTCATCTTGTTACGCATACGTGACACTTCACACACTTTTAATTTTCGTAAGTTTCTCAAGATTAAAGGTGCACTGTCTAACTTCATGGTGTTATTTCTCATTTAAAGATTTTTACTAATTTTATTGCGGTGAGAGTTAGATGTTTTAGGATGCTTTGTACATAAATTATGCTGATAGCTTATTTTGAACGTTTTTTAGATATTATCACAAATATATAGTTTGAGGTTGGTGTACGAACTGTAAGTAGCGTGAGGAAAATAGATGAATTGAGAAAACAATTGATAACACGTACAACATGCAAGTAGCCCGCGACGTGATGCTTTTATGTAAGTAGAGAAGAAACCGGCAAACTTTCGTTGCTCAGTTTTTTCAGTAAATTATCATCTGTGAGATGTTAAGTTCTGATTCGCGTACGGAATTACTCAACCAAATTATTGTCACTGCGATACAATCCTAAGACACTGCGGTGGCACGTGAATAAAGTTTAGTGAACTTGCGAAGAAATCCCTGGGCATTAGTTTAACAGCATGATATAGATGTTATTTTAGTGGCAGATGAAAGACTCATACTAGTGGATTTGCTGACCCAGAATTTGTCGGCGGCTCGAGGATTTGCCTCGGGTGCACGAAGTTGACTGTGGGGACAGTCATGTTTGTGCGCTTTATGTCGTACACATCTTAAGCTCAAACAAGTATATTCGCATTGGGAGTTCTAATCATTGATTACAGGAAACGAATGTGGTATCTTTATTCGAAGAATTCGAAGAGTGTATTTTCTCGAATGTTAATTATTCTGGAAAATAAAATATCGAGAAGAAAATTTAAATGGCTCCTGAAATATATGGTTGAGAAACCAGAAGCCATTAATACCGTATACATTGTTGTGTGTTCTGTTCATATTAAATAGATCGGCTAATGTTTTGATTTTAAGAACGATTTGAGTTGATTTTTTGTATTCAGACAATAAATCATTCAGGGTTTATGAAAGTAGATTTATTGGTGGTAAACTAAAGACGGTTTCGAATACTCCATTGAAGTAGAGCATGAATGTCTCGGTTTAATTTCGACATAAAGTAGACAGCCTGGTTAGATGAGAAGGCTTTGGCGAATTTTATATCATCTGCAAAGAAAAATATCTCACAATGTGTTATGGCAGATAGTATATCGTTAATAAATTTCATGATAGTTAATGCACCTAAAACGCTTCCTTGTATGACTCCGCTCGGAATAAGCAAATTTTGTGAACGGTAGCCATTTATATCTACAGAAAAGATGCGACCAGTGAGAAAAGTTTCGAACCACAAAC
>JACCGJ010024719.1:0-12490 GCA_013407085.1 Atriophallophorus winterbourni
AGATTCTAGCATGTTTCCGCGGGTAGCTCACTACCGGTGGCAAATCAGCTGCACAGTACAGATGTACAGCACACTACGAGAACCAGCAAGTGAGTCAAAAGTGAAGTAGAGTTTTAAAAGAAATAATTGAAAAATACTAAATTCTAAAACTGCATGTTGGTTAATACGAAAGGAACCAGAACTATAGGGAAAATTACAAGCTGACTCACCTGGTTTAGGTAGCGAAGGGGATCGGTACGTAACTCATCGAGTGAACCATATTTGGTCCAACCGTCGGCCAGGATATCTGATTGAGAAAATGTTAGACAACAAAAATGATTCACGACGGACAATATAACCGATGCAAAAAGCCAATCAAAATCAAAACAGATTCCGGGAATCTGTGGTGGGTCCGTTTGCGGGCGCAAGAGATCACGCTAACAACGAGAGCTGCATCAGATAGGGGCAATTATGAACAGATTCCCCAAAATGCAAGAACAGATGTTGCCGTTTACTATTTGAAATCATCTGGGGAAAATTCAACAAAACGAATTCATTTATTTAATACTTGAAATGTTCAACTATCTATGTCTATGACTGCCCGGAAGTGAGGTGGGTTGATAGAGGTTTCACTCGCCCGGGTCGTCAAAGAAGAATAATGTTCACAATGTTAATTGCCAAAAGGTTACGGGCAGCTAAGGAGTATATTAAAGCATGTTGACGTTTGCGTCATGACAGTCGCGTGTTATGAGGGAGATAACGAGGGTGGAAATTGTAGTCGGAAACTGATGCAAATCGTCAGGCATGTCCAATTTTACGGAATCATTATTAACATGAACAGTATTAAACCGGTAACAACTACCGATTGCTTAACTGCCATAAATCATGATATGATAAAAATATAGGGTAATGGTGGGACCTAAAAAGCTGTAGAAAATTAGGCACAGATAGACTGGGATGAGGTGCTTACACCTCGAATCAAACATGCATTCCAGCAAGTAGGCTGGCTTGCCGAAATACCTCCACGTTGGTGCCAGCTGGGTGGGCTCGGTTCGCCGAGCTCAGCGAAAGGTTCGGCGGTGGTGTCTGAGGGTGTGGTGGGTTTTCGCCTGGCAAGCGTTCTCCCTATAAAAAGCCACAAAAACCCAATGATGACATCACGACGCGGCGGATGTGACTCGCCGCTCAAAAGTCACTGCCCCTTGTCCTATCCAAGGACATTGTATGGTGCACAGGCAAAAACTGAAGTCACCAACCTATCAACGGGGTTATCGGGCTCCGAACTGGAAATTCCAGAAAAGGGCGTATGAACCGCTTCGTCGGTCACCGGCCACCGATAGGTGCGAACCTCTCTCGCTCCACTGCCTTGTGGGTAAAGGCTCGGGGTGGGACCCCCTAAACGAAATCTCCCCTACTTCGGTGTAGGCAACCGGGTAGTATCATGCCTACGTTCAACGATGGCGATGATGACAACGCTTTGTACCTTGTACCCCCGGCCCCTTCTCGCTTTGTAAGCATCTCATTGGTTATGTTGAAACTGCACTATAACTGTACAATTGTGCAAAATATAATAAATAATAAGAGCGACATCAACATGACAGCTTTCTTGCGGCCTTTCGTTAGACGAAAAGACAGTAGAGAAAGTTAAACACAACTTCACGGTTAGAAGAAACGAATCGTGAAAAAAGCATGCTCTCGGACTACATAAGAACTCGCAATTTAGTTCGGATCCGTATACCTCATCACCTGCTATCTACTCAATGGTCGATGTACAAATTTCTTAGTTTTGTTACCGGTGTATCTATTGAACTAAACAACTCAGAGTTAGGGCGTGGTGTTGCATACAATTAGGGAGTACGAAAAGGATAAGAAATTGTGAATTTACCAGGGTCAAATGGGGAATCAAGTGACAATGAAACCGCTAGGAACATCTGATTGTAGATTAGTGCTCATCTGTTTAGATCTGGGCAACCAGACACCAGCTTAGCCCACATACTGCCTATGAGGGTGCGGTACTTTGTCTGGGTTAGACTTGTGACTTCACACATACATACTAATCACCGCAGTAGGATACATATCAAATGCTATGAAAAAAAGAAAATCTACTCTCTCGGGCAAACACGATAATTTCTTTTTTGTAGATGATTAAACAATGCATTATATGTAAATTGATGGGCCGTTAACAATACGGCGCAGCGATAGAGAAAGCAAACTGATGCCACCTTTCGCCGTGAATGGTTCTATTCGGCATGCCATGACTCTCCGTGATTCATAAAAACATCAAGATGTCGAATGAACAGGAATCAGTTAAACCGACGTCGTTATCATGTTTCAGGACATTTCAGTGCTGGTTAGGCGTTTGCAGATCTAAATCTCGAGAATTCGTACTTCGTACTCAGTGGTAAACACGATGTGTCGTGCACACGAATAAAGTCTTCTTCTAAATGGATAAGTTTACAAAAGCAACTCAGAATACAAGTGATCAAACTTTCAAGTATGAGTACTGATTCGATTATATGCACCAACACTACTTCATGGCCCACCAGGAGCGAACGGCTACAGTACATAAGCAAGAAATTTAAAACATTTGAGACCAATAGGGAATTCATAGTCATGAAACGAAAATTTGCAACGAATTGGTTGGACTAGTTTTTGATAACGTTTCGATTCTGACAGTCATCGTCAGACCAAAGGCGTTAGTAAGAAAAGGGTTCAGGTTTAAATTGTATTTACCAGACCGATCGTAAGCTGCCTAAGATTGACTGGTGAGAACAGGATCAATTGATGCTGATCGGTCAGCGGACGTTGGTAGATCATACACAAATATAAACCGATCAGGGATTACAAAGCGCGTCAATTGACCATGAACTGACGAGTCTATCTTAGGGAAACTAGGATTGGTGAATGTAATTTGAACGTAAACTGTGTTGGAACAGACACCCTTGGTCCGGCGAAGTTTCTGTGTCAGGAACGGGACGTCACTAAACCATCGCTTCATAGTTAAACGTAGATAAACATTAACTCACCAAACTGGCTGCCATAGTCTCCGAGATAATTGACTGCGATGACACGATGCCCAGCAGCCTCGTTTATATTGCGAACAAAATTTCCTGTGATTGTTGCACGAAAATGTCCTAAATGGAATGGTTTTGCAATATTAGGAGAGCTGCGCAATAAAAATTTAATTAAGAAAGTACCTGAAGTCAATGACGACGGTTTGCTGCTTGCCGGAGGGATTGAGCAATTTCGCAGTAGGGAAGTTCGATAAATACCTAATCAGCTGATATTCGGAGAATAACCCGTTGTAAATCAAATACCTTATCTTTCATGGGAATGACGATAGAACAAAAAGGGTGATCACCGGGATTCACGGATGATTTGCACCTAGGCTGAAGTAGAAAATATATAATCTTAATTCACACAAGCGTAAATTGCAATCACGGGATGCAATATGCTAACCTGCATATGATGAGAAATTAATAGCGAATGAAGCCTTCGTAGAAGCAAGCAAACGGTAATTTCGAACAATTTGCTTAGCACAATACTTTACAATGACCGAAGTGTCAATGAGCTTAACATAGTTTCGCGTTTACTCCTCACTTAGTGTAAAATTACAAGCATAGAGCCAGGCCGGGCCACATATTCCTAGATTAAACGTGGGTTGAGTCAATGTCCGGTTACCTGTGCTTTTTGCATTCTCATATCTGTCTAGGCCTGGGCAACCTGACAGTATCTTGGCCCACGTGCAGTCTCTGGCTGTGCGGCACTTTGACTGGATCAGACGTGTGCTTTCATACCATACCGGTTACCTTAGCCTAAACAAAAAGGATAATGGCGGCGAGAAGCAATTATGTAAAGATTGGAGGTAGGTTTTGACTTGTAGCAACGGAACCGTGCTGTCCATTTGTTTTTTGATCTAATCTCATTGTGTTTGACTTGTCCCCACATGGTATTCCTTAGGATTGAGTTCTACCAAACCAAACCATTGGGCATGGGCTTATGAGTTTGTTTCATTATCTGCGACTTAACGTAGGTTTTCCAAAGACCTCGCTGTAAGTATGTAATTCCATCTCATCAGACCAATAGGACTGGTGCTCGTGTATGCTTTTATTAGCACAAAAGATGAAGATTCACACGCTCTTGCTTACAGATACTTAGCAAACGGAGTATAACATTTTTCGAAGCACTGTATGAAAAGTCGATGTACCCGTGCCACATGGACCTGGAAACGGTGAGAAAAACATGAACAAGGAGTAATACAGGGTGATTTAAACGAATGCAACAAAACTATTGTGTTATATTCCTCTAAGAATGAGCTTCAAATGGAAGCACTTTTATGTTCAAGTGAACAAGGCACATCAAGGTTTTTTTTATAGAAGCGCAGCAGTGACTGCGCCATCGAGTCCGTTCCTAGAATATAAGTTTGGAATAAAAACAAAGCTAGTGTATATGCTATGGTTATAACGAATGATTGATCTTAAGATGCATGTATAAAAGCTCAAGCCTCATCGAGGCAAAGTGCCGCATAGACAGAAGAGTTGAGATACTGTCAAGTTGTCCAAGCACAGACAGATGAGAAATGATGAATCGCCTAATGCTAAAGATTACTGGACGACAACCACGAAAAATATCTAGACGGTTACGGAGTTCGTTGTCCCTTCGCCGACGCATTGATATGAGGAGAAACTCCGAAAACGTCAGCGGATGAGCTCGCTATTTGCAAGCCGAAAAAATGCCCCCGACTATTGAAAAAGATAGGCAAACAAGAAACCACTGAAAATCATTAAAACGCAGCATACTGGAGTTCCGAAACACATATTTGCACACGTTCGCCACTGCACAATAGCATTGTACTATACCTCTAGTCTAGCTGGTAAGGGTGGTTTGAATGGCGAATCCTTCGTAATCCTAGTCTTTGTGCACGTTTTTAAAGACAGCAATTCTGTTTTCGTTGCCCATAGCAATGAGTTCTACACCGACTTCGATGTAGATCCTGAGATGTTTTGATTAATCTAATATCAAGCAAACAAAATTAGCACCACGGCCGGGTGGTGTTCATCCGCTGCTTTTACAAGCGGGCTTTTGTGATTGCCGACAATGTTGGTTCAAATATCTCTCACTGGAGGTGCCTTGAAACAAGTTATCAAAAACTTATGTTCAAAGATTAGGACGCTATTCAACGCAATAATTATACACCTAACACTCTTAACTTGGCGATCGAATGTGTGAGAGCTGATGTCCACAAAAACACGCATTGTATGGAATGACAAGCCAGATTCAGCTTTTTTACTCCTGAGGGTGGGAGCTGGTGACCTACTGAGTATCATCTTCTGGTCGATGTGGTATTATTAGAATTTAACAAGGCGTTCGACCGAATGCACACTAACGCTCGTCAAAATAGAGGGCTTCTTTGAAAGTGAATACAGGTATTCAACTACGCTTGGTCAAAGCATGTAGAGATAAATGGTGTTTTGACTTCAGCGAGGATAGCGAGCTTCAGCGTGCTATAGGTATCAGTTTAATTATTTTACTTTACTTTTACTTTTGTGCGGCTGGCTCCACGAGTGGATTAGCCGGCTTCATTGATGTCTCGGATCGCACCAGCACACGCACGTCGATCAGAGGCGAGATCGTTGCAGATCGTGATCCAGTCTCGTTCCCACCTGCGAACTCCGTAGACGGCACGCAGACCCAGGGTGTCTACATCCTCTTTCACAGTTGACAGCCAGGTTTTCACTTGACCACCTTGCCGCCGACGTCAGGTGCGAACGGGTTTGGGGTCGATGACGAGTTTTGAAAGTGCTGTGTCTGTCTTTCGGAGGACGTGGCCAAACCATTGCAGCCTTCGCCGTTGTATGTGAGCGGAAAGTGGAGATAGTCCACTGCAAAGCTCTCGTACGGCTGCGTTAGATACTCGGTCAGTATATCGGATGCCCAAGATTACCCTAAGGCACCAATGCTTGTTTTTATGCGACATTTTTGTGAAAAACATTCAGGACGCCGGTGCCGTCCACTCCCTGTAGTTTACTGGCGATTTGGAATTTTCGGTCTCAGTCAGTTCCCTTGAAACTGCAACGGTCACTTTCCTATATTTGGTTGGGCATGGGCAATCTTACAGTATCTCAGCGCACGTGTACTCTGATTGCTTAACACTGCTCGGTGAAATTCTGGTGTTTTCTAACGTATGTATGAATGTATGAAAACACAAGTCATATCTAGACAAAGTGTTGCACAGTCAGAGACTGCACTTGGGCGAAGATACTGTCAGGTTGCAAAGCCTAGACATATATTAGAAAGGAAACAAATATTAGAGATGGTAGCGAGACTCCAGCGTGTTTCAGCATGCAGCTCTCTTTCTAACGTACCTGACGACCAATGCTTAACTGCCTTACAGTCATGGAAAAAGTAAAATACTAAAAGACGTGGAAGAGTGAGGATTCGATAGAACAGAAAACGCAAACAAACTTGGATAAGATGCCTACATTTCGAATGGAATATGCATTCAATCAAGTTTTGTGAACGAATAGAGTGACAACAGCACGACAGCTTCATCGTGGATTTCACTGCCACGCATCATAAGCTTTTCTTACCAATCCACTTGTGCTTCCATACATACATACAACTTGACAACATGCAGGGATAAGCGCACACCAGAAGAATATGCCTAGTTAAACATTCGGTATATGCTACCGATGCAATGCTGTCTCTGATGATAACTGATCTAATCGCCATGAACAACTGCGATGTGTTGGACGAATTAATGGCCGTTAACTATAAATAAGGATATGCACAGATGTTCAGTCGTGCAGAACTTGTGAGCTGTGCAGCTAATACCGGGCTACATTGATTGACCACCGGTAACGAACGGTAATTGGTTAGAGCCTCACTGCCATATTTTCACACTCAGATTTTTCTAATCCTATCCAACCTTATAGCATCTACGCCCATGTGCATTCTATGATTGTTACTTACTTACTTTACTTTGTGCGACTATCACCTCCTGGAGAATGAGTCGGCTTCAATGAAGATTCCTGGGAATTTGGGTACAAAGCGGCGTTTCTAACACCACTCGGCGTTTGTTCAAGTCAGCTTCTCTAGCCTTTGCACAACCAAGTGCGACCTGCAAGTGGCCGGAAAGAGGTGGTTGTGGTGATTGTTCGATTAACGATCAATAATAATCAATCATTCATCACCATTCATTCGACAATAATCAATATTACTGTTATTCAAGTTCTGATTGTCATTCATTCATTCTGGTTGTTATTCAATACATACTGTGATTCGAGTGAGCGCGGTTGTTCTCACTTACATTCTGGGGCTGATTATTCAATTCAATACAATACAATTCATTACATTTGGCGTCGCGAGCAGTGGGTGCGCCCGAACAGGATACAATTCAGGATCATTTCGTCATGGCAAATTCAAGTCTAGAACCTCTCGATATAAATTCAAATGCTCGAGAAATAGAAGACTATTGTGAAAGATTCGAAATTTGGTGTATGACATGACCGAAAGCTGAGAATGATAAAAAATCGGTTCATTTTCTAAATGCAGTCAGGAAATCTGCATATACGTTAATCAAGAATTTAGCCTATCCTGATTCTCCTATCTCTCTTCCATACGAAACGTTGAAGACGCTTTTAATGCAACACGTGAAACCTGTACATTTCGAGGCAACCGAACGCGCAAAATTTCATTCCATGGTGCGTCAGCCCAATCAGGGAATTCGCGAATTTATCCTACAATTGTTAATCCAAGCAGCGAAATGCGACTTTGGTGACTTGCTAGAAATGCAATTGATAGATCGTCTAATTGCTGGAATACATGACAGTGTTCTGCAGAATGAACTCTTGAAGCTGCCAAAACCCTCTTTTAAAGATGTTCGAGCTCACTGCGAACAGTATGAAGATGCACGTGTGGCAACAATAGATTTGTCGCCAGCACAAAATTCCGTCATGTTCAATACACATAAACGTGAAAACGCTAAGGCTCTGATGCAGATAAATGATGATGATACCTTAACTATGCCGCTTGGCGAAAAAGGAAACGTTGACTTTTATACATGCTATCATAGTATGGAGAACACTCCCGTTACTCTGGATATTCAAACTGCCTCTGGAAAGACAGTTCGACCGATTTCTAATAGTGCCATTTCTCGTGCTAAAGATCTTTCGTTTGACGATGAAAATTTGACTGCCCTATCAACCGATTCAAGCGATACTCCTGTTAACATGTCCAGATCCGCCTGTATCATTGATTCAAACGAAAAATCTAGTTTTTGTTACCAAGAAAGTGGCTTCAAAGTTAGCAAACTTCAGAATTCATCAGATACCATTTCAAATAAATCACCAAATTCATCTTATCAAGCGAATTCAGCACTGCCTTTTAGCTCATCTAAACGATCGTCAGATAATTTAAATTTCAAAACCGCTAGAGGAAAAGCCTTACTGGCACCTTCGACTACTGCCATTGAAAAAGCGAGACAATTGTTGGCAACTGTGGATGAAGTTTCGGGTTCGCTAGATCCCCCGTGGAGATCAGAACGTTTGTTGAACAAGCCGTACTGGGATTATACAAACCCAGGATCATTCGCAAACTGAGGTGGTTGTGGTGATTGTTCGATTAACGATAAAAAATAATCAATCATTCATCACCATTCATTCAACAATAATCAATAGTACTATTATTCAAGTTCTGATTGTCATTCATTCATTCTGGTTGTTATTCAATACATACTGTGATTCGAGTGAGCGTGGTTTGTTCTCACTTACATTCTTGGGCTGATTATTCAATTCAATACAATTCATTACAGTGGTGCGTCTAGCTGACCCTGTTCCAGATTTTTCCTTAGGGTTTTCTACCGAAGCCTTTCCCGCGATCGGGTATCCTGCAAGGCAGCGGAGGTTGAAAATCAGGCTTTTCCTTCCCCCAGATGAAATGTCCTCTCAGGCCAACGAGCTACATCTCTGCCCCGAAGCAACTGTTTTCAAGCAACCATCACTCGCCCTCGTCTCCTTCTCACTGTGTTAGAAACATTTCTCGCCTGTCTCGGGGACCAGTCGTGCATGCCTAAGCTGAACTTGTTGCAGAGGCATTTAGCGCGTACCATAAGATTGAATTTTTTTAACAGTGGGGCTTATCCCCACTGCACCCCCGGGTATGACCACCTGTGGAACCTTATGATTTACTAGGATCATGCTTGTGATTCCATACAAATACCGATCCTCTTCTTTGCGATTTGCCGCAAAAGAAGCTGTTGGTAACAATTGCTTCAATAGTAATCCAAGGCAAGCGTTATAAGGAGAAATAATCTAGAATTCTCGTTTAATGAACCTTTGACGCTTCATGCAACACTTTTCCAGGAGGCGCTATGCTTCTAGCATAATGTCCTCCATGCAGCATTTTTCCCTTTTTGGGCTATTAAACAAATAGGTTCCTAACGCGGTTGCTGCACACTTAATTGTCTACTGTTACAATATGGGTTACCTAAATCTTTGCCACATCAAATGGCGAATAAGATGCAATGTGCTAATTAGTGTCGATTGGTCCCGATTATGCAGCATCTCCCCACACGGCTAAGAAGCTTGCTTGAAACTCTTATTTGTAACACGCGTGTGTGCCTCAGCACAAATTGACCTTGGCACTAATTAACTTCCGTTTCGGTTTCGTGTGCGTGCAATCGTGATCGCTGTACACGGTTGGCTACCGCTAGATATCTTGCCAGTCAGCCTGCCTGTTCTCCAAACGTTCTTGGGGATATTATGTAGTACCTGGGTCTACTACAAATGGGTGACCTGTAGTGGACCAGTCAAGTTAGTATACAAAACTCGCAATACCAAAATAAGCAATCTGACTCACTAACAGTTCTTTCGATCCACGTACATATAATCCGCAATCCTCCTTTGGATATTCCTTGTTCTTGTAATGACTTCAATATTTCTACTCGCAATGTTATGTTCCCGAGACGGAATTCCCAAAGCCCAGATCGACCGAGAACGCGGGTAACGCACACAACAGAAGTATATTGTAATAAGTGATAAGTTGAATATGTACAAAATCGTATTCGACAGAAGAATTGTGTTCACTAGTTATCGAACAAAGAATCGATGAAATGTGAGTAATAACGTTAACGGGAAATCGAAAAATCAATAGTACTATCGATCGTTGAGCGAACGATATTGTCAGAACAAATTGAACTGAAGATATCAAAAACTGTACAATAGATTTTTAACCAGAAAAATTGTTAAGTAAAAATAGGTTTGTACAAGCTCGACACATCTCCCCCCCTAGAGCGTTGGAAAAAAAATGGAAACGCTCGAAACATTTTAAGTGAAGTAAGTCTCAAGTTTCTTTGGCCAAGTAACAATACGGCCAGATCGTGTTTGTTGGGTTCTTTTCAAGCAAGAACGTAAAGTCTGTGGGGAAGGACTGGGTATACTCATTGGTTGGGTGGGAGGGGTGGATTGGATGTCGGAAGCATTTTGTGGGACACAAGTGGGTACATTGACAACATCGCGATTTGGACTTTCAGTGTTTCGTAAGCTTCTGTTTGAGCTAGACGGCGAGGGTTGCACATACGCGACTTTTAGGCGATCAATGCTAATGTTGTCAGGGGTTCCGTTTTTATCTATCTTGAAGTATTTGGGATGACGTTCAAGTACTCGGTACGGACCGCTGTAAGGTGGGATCAAGGGCTTCTTTACACTGTCGACCCTCACGAAGACAAACTCGCATGATTGGAGGTCTTCATGCACTTGTTTATCGCGATGCGATTTCCTTGGCTGTTGATAGCGCAATGTCCGCATGTGGCGCTTAAGATCTTCGATGTACTGACTAGTTGGTGTGAAGTCGTGTTCACGAGAGTCACTGACCATTTCACCCGGTAAGCGCAGTGTTGTGCCATAAACTAGTTCTGCTGTTGAACACCCGAGATCTTCTTTCACTGCCGTTCGTAATCCTAACATGACAAGCGGTAATGAGGCTGACCAATTTTGTGTATTCCCGTGAGCAATGAGGGCAGCTTTCAGTTGTCGGTGAAAGCGCTCTACTAGACCATTCGCGCAAGGATGATAGGCTGTTGTGCGAATGTGGTCGGTGCCCAGCAGTTGGTTTAACTCTCGAAAGAGTGCTGATTGGAATTGAGAACCACGGTCAGTTGTAATGACTGAAGGAACGCCGAATTGTGATATCCAAGATTCGATTAATGCTTCGGCAACCGTTTTTGCCTCAATGTCTTTCAAGGGCCTTGCGACAGGCCATCGCGTAAATCTGTCAACACATGTTAGGATGTAAGAATGATTGCGTGAGGGTGGCAGTGGTCCAACTAAATCGACATGAATATGGCTAAATCTTTCGTCTGGTGCTGTAAAAGTACCATAAGGTGAGATAGTGTGGCGGTGAACTTTTGCACGTTGACAATGAATGCATGAACGCGACCAAATTGAAATGTCGTGATTCATTTTTGGCCACACGAAACGGTCAGAGATTAACTTTCTAGTTGCGCGAATACTCGGATGCGAAAGATCGTGCATTTGGTGGAATATTTCACGACGTAATGTTGCTGGTACGAAAGGTCTAGGGGTTCCTGTGGATAGATCGCATGTAATAGACATGGAGGAGTCAGGAATTGGGATCTCGATTAGCGTCAACGATGAAGATTTCCGAATTTGTGGTAACTCCTGGTCAGTAAGCTGAGCTTCTGCGATCTTTAGTGATTGGACGTCGCTGGTAATAGAATTGAGGTGACCACGGGATAGGGCGTCGGCGACAACGTTATCTTGGCCTGAGACATGTCGGATGTCGGTGGTGAACTGTGCAATGAAGTCCAGTTGTCGAATTTCTCGAGCTGAATAGCGGTCAGTGTTTGAAAGCAGGGCGTAACAGAGCGGTTTATGATCAGTTTAAACCGTGAATTCTCGCCCTTCAAGTAAATGGCGGAAATGACGGATGGCATAATAGATTGCAAGCAATTCTCTGCCAAACGTACTGTAGCGAACCTGAGCTGGTTGCAGTCTCTTTGAGAAAAACGATAATGGGCACAGTTCTCCATTGCGACTATATTGCAAAGTTGCACCAATCGCTTCGTTAGACGCATCCGTGGATAAAAATAGTTTGATATTATGATCAGACGGTAAGTGGTTCAGCAACGTTGCCTGGCTAAGCGCATTTTTGATGCGTTCAAAAGCAGTTTTAGCTGAGTCTGTCATATTTAACGAGCGTTTGTTGTTGCGGAGTAAATCCGTCAATGGTTGAATTAGCTCGGCACAGTGAGGAATGAATCGACGGTAGTAATTCACAAGACCAAGGAAACGACGGAGTTGTCGTATTGATTCGGGTAATGGGTAGTCTTTTATGGCAGAAACCTTTTGCTCTAATGGCCTAATACCTTTGGAATCGACTTGATGTCCAAGAATTTCAAGTGATTCGACGCCAAATACGCATTTATCGGGATTTACGACTATGCCATACTTCGACAGTTGTGAAAAGACGCGATGTAAATGTTCAGCGTGTT